>PVIY010020197.1:0-44434 GCA_004026745.1 Myrmecophaga tridactyla | reverse complement strand
AATTGTGCCTTGGGCTCCTAGAAGCCCTGGCTCCTGTGTTCAGAACAGGTGGAATTGGCTTTCTTTATGGTGGTTGGGGAAACTGAGGCTGCACTGCCCACATCACACCTATCCTCGTCCTTATGTAATTGTGCCTTGGGCTCCTAGAAGCCCTGGCTCCTGTGTTCAGAACAGGTGGAATTGGCTTTCTTTATGGTGGCTGGGGAAACTGAGGCTGCACTGCCCACATCACACCTATCCTCTTCCACCCCGGCCCCCTTGGTGCAGCAAAGTGGGAAGGGAGAGGGATGGACTGGGGAGGCTGGGTGGGGTAGAGTAGGGGCTGCCGCCCACCTCTCTGAAGCAAGGGAGGGCCTGGGGTGGCTCAGGGTCCAGCCCCTGCATTGCCCTTTCTCCCTGACCTCTTCGGGGCCCTGGGGCAGATGGGAGCCCTCAGCTGGGGCAGCCCATCTGTCTGTTCTGGTCTGATGGCCCCAGAGACACCTCCAGCTGGGGATTAAGCCAGAGGAGGGACAGATTCTGCTGCCAAAGCACAAAAGGGCCACATCAAGTAAGATGAAGAAGCTGACGAGGACAGACTGTCATCGCCGAGTGTCCAGGAATTAAGGATGACACTGTCCTGGCACGGCCCCAGGGACTGCGGTCACCCACCCTCCTCCTCCCCTACTGATCACATCCACCTCTTGTGCTGCAGCAATCTCTGCAGCATAGGGTGGGGTGAGCTGAGTGGTGGGTGTCATGCCTGTCCTGGGACTTTAAGAGGCCTCCAGGGTAGAGGTGAGGTGGGTCTGGGCCCCAGGGCTGGTGCTGTGTGACCTTGAGTCCGCTCTTGCCTCTCTGGGCTTTGCTTTCCCCATGTGGGGAGCAGGGCAGCAAGATTTCCCACAGAACCGGGGATCAGTGGGCACAGGGGCCCTTGAAGAAAATGAGGAGGCCTAAGAGACCTCAGATGGTCTCTTTTCCTTCTCTTGACGACAGCTCTGCAGTGTCTGGGAGTCAGGGGACAGCAGGGCTGTGGGGTTTGTCATTCCTGGGTTAGGGAAGCCTGAGCATGACTCCTGTCCTGGATGGGGTTTCTAAGTAGATAACCAGGGGATGGGCTGGAAAGTTAAAGGGGCCAGAGTTTCTGGGGCCCCAGTCCTGAGACCCTCCCCCTTCTCAGGACTGGCCCTTTTCCTAGCCAGGGAGGCTCAGCCCTCTCACTGTTCGAGTCCCCACCCCACCTCTTCCTGCCCCATAGCCTTCCCGACTTCCAGAGACCCACCCTCCAAACGGTGCCCAGCCCATGGCTCCCTTCCATGCCCCGTTGCTTCTGGTGAATTCTTTTGCAAATCACCTCCCAATCAAAAGCCCCAAAGGAAGGAAAAGAATTTGATGAGGAGATGCCTTCCAAAAGCTTGGCCAAGAGTTTGGACTCCATGGTTATGGACCTTCGGGGGGCCCCAGTTCCGCGTATCAGGAAACAAGGGGCACGAAGCATGCAGGCAGCGTTGCCTGGTGGTTACCATGTGAGCTCTGGAGGGACCCAGACCAGGGGTGATTGAATGCTCCTCTGCCCTTTCCTAGCTATGTGGTCTCGGGCCTGGCTGGACCTCATCTGTGAAATGGGCATAAGTACAGGCATCCCCTGTGGGGCTGGTGGCAGGCTGCGTGGAGAGGGCTGGTGTTTCCTGCTGTGTGCCAGCGTGCGCCAGGCGCTGTCAGATGCACTAACCCTCATGGCGAGGCGGGGTACCCCCCCCACACACACACACACTCCCACAGATCAGGACGCCAAGGCTTACTTGGGGAAAGGGTGGTCAGACCCGGCTGGAGACGGAAGCCAGGACTAGAGCTCAACTTTCACCGGCGACGAACCTGCTTAACCCCCTGCCTCCTAACCCCCACCAGGTCCCTGCTGGAGCCAGGGAGGAGCCCACTTCCCAGGCCTAAGCCCGGAAGTCTCCCCCTCCCAGGCAGGGGGCGCCCAGGGCCAAAGCGTGAGCTCAGATCACCGGGGCAGAGACCCCGTCGCCGCTCGCTCCCGGGGCTGGGCCGGGCTGCTCCCCACCCTGCGCCGCGGGGGGGCACCACTCAGCCAGGGGGTCTGGTCCCTCCCGGGCAGGTGGTGGCCGTGGACCCGGACCTGGGCGAGAACGGCACCCTGGTGTACAGCATGCAGCCGCCCAACAAGTTCTACAGCCTCAACAGCACCACGGGCAAGATCCGCACCACGCGCGCCATGCTGGACCGCGAGAACCCCGACCCCCGCGAGGCCGAGCTCATGCGCAAGATCGTCCTCTCCGTCACCGACTGTACGCGCCCCTCGCGCTGCGCCCCGACTCCCCGGGGCATCCCGCGACAGCCCGTGCAGGGGGCTGTGTCTAGGTCGCCAAGCAGAGTCACACCCGGAGCCCGGGGTGGGGGCTGGGGGACGCGCGGCCCTCTAGGGGGCCTCGGGTGGGGGTCGCCGCGTCCGCCTCCCTCTCCCCACTCTTCGGTCTCCCTCCCCTCTTGCGTCCCCGCCCCCAGGCGGCAGCCCCCCTCTGAGAGCCACCAGCAGTGCCACCGTGTTCCTGAACCTCTTGGACCTCAACGACAACGACCCCACCTTTCAGAACCTGCCCGCCGTAGCCGAGGTGCTCGAAGGCACCCCTGCGGGGATCTCCGTCTACCAGGTGAGCTCTCCTTCCACCTCACCTCTATCCACCAACAAGTGTACACCGCGCACCTGTGCGGGCCTTTTGTGGGGGGGGGGGGTGGGGAAGGGGGAAGGAAGAGAGGACGAGGACTGCCGGGCAGCACGCAATCCCCACCAAGCCTGGAGAACCAGCACTGTGAGTGGGAGATTGGGAAAGGTTGAAGTGGTCCAGGAAGGCTTCCTGGAGGAGGAGGGGTGGGGGTGCTTGAGCCAACGTTAAAGGACAGGTGGATTTGGAGAGATGGAGAAAAAGCACACAGGTGAGAATAAAGAGATGGGTAAAGGCAGAATCTCAGGCCATGTATACGGAGGTATGGCCCTAGAACCTCCCGCACTCCAAGCCTGCAGGGGGGACTAGAACACAAAGAAGGTCAGACTGAGTGCAGCCCAGGCTCCCACCCTCCGTGGGCAACCCTTTTCCACCATGTGCTCTCCCATAAAGCCCCAAGTGAGCTCCATGCAATGGGTGGGGCTCACCCAATTTTTCAGGAAACTTTAAAGGGACTTGCCCATGTCCCCGTGCCAGGAAGAGATATGGGCTGATCTTGAACCCAGACCTACCTGCCTCTTCTGGTCAGGGAGACCCTGAAGATGCTGGTTCAGGGGAGATGATGCACTGCAAGTGGCCATTTAGAAAGCCCGGAAAGTCTTCATGTTTAAGAGCACGGGCTTCGGGGCCCAGCAACATGGGTGTGGACCCCAACGCCACCACTTGCCAGCTGTGTGACTTGGAGCAAACTGCTTAACCTCTCTGAGCCTCAGTTTTCTCATCTGAGAAGTGGAGATGAGAATAGTATCGCCTTACTGTGGGGTGGGGATTCAATCAGATGCACATGTAAAGCCACATGCAACTTGAACTGTTATCTGTGGTAGCTGTTGTGCTTATTACGTATCTGTCATGAGGGTTTATCCCACAGAGAAAAGCAGGATCAAGTAGAAGAAGGCAGAGTTGTTTGTCAGGATGCCAAAGTGGGTAACCTTGGCAATGTCCCATAGAGCACTGTGCCTCAGTTTCTTCATCTCGAAAAGAGGGTTGACAGTGTTCTTTGGCCCAGGAGCGGGGTCCTCTCCAGCAGACCTTCCTCTCCACACCCCCAGCAGGGGGAGCCGCGGTCCAGGGAACAGCAGCCAGTTCCCAGGACTCCCCATCCTGGAGTAGGGGCGTGGGTGAGAGAGCAAATGAACCCCCCACGCATGGTTCTCTGGGGCTCACAGACGATGGAGGAGAGGCATGTCAGCCCCCACAACTTTTGAGTTCACAGAGGAACCGACTTTGAACCGTGAGCTGATGATTGAAGGAGTGCTGAACTTTAGAACTGTCTTCAGATACAGGAAAATAGTTCTGACTTCAGCCGTGTAAACTCCCGCGGTCCAGTCTAGAACCTCAAGTGATTACAAAGTTCTGGATGGATCTGAGGAAGAACTCTCTCCAGGGATTAGAGCTATGTGCAAATAAAGTAGAAGTAGTGAGCCTCCGGACCTGGAAAGCATTCAAAACGAGCCTGGACATCTTTTTAGTCAATCTTGTTGGATTTGAATTAAACCAGATGAAACTGAATTTGCCACTCTTGAAAATCCTGTCTTAATCCAAAGATCTTTCCCTTTTTTTAACTATCATTACACATTTTTCTCAAATGTCAAATCCCCTTACCTAAGACTTTGGTCTTGAGTTAAGATATCTCTGATCAGACCTGGAAACACAAACAGGGACAGTGTCAGGATTCAGGATGAGGCTTTTATATGCTCTCCAATGGAGGCGATGAAATCCTCAAATGAATTTTAAAAATTAAAGCTGACGTCTTATTTTCGTTGTTGTCTTACGAATCAGAAGAAGACAGGGAGGGGAGTGCTGAGTGTTCCATGTAGTGGCGCTCCAGATAATCCAAGGGACCTGTAAGCTGAGACAGCTGCCCCAGCCGGCTTGAAGGGCTGGAGGAAGAGGGAAGAATGTTGGAGCCCTGGAGAGTTTGGGGACCGGGGTCAGCTGGAGGAAATCTGGGAGGGCTCCCTGGAGGTGAGAGCAGGGCTTGGAAGGGGGAAGTCATGTGGACACCTGGACTCATTCCAAAATGCCCCTCCCCTGCCGCCTCTGCCTCACCCAGTACATCTGTCCTATAACCGGATGGCCCAGAGGGCATCCCAACGCCTTCCAGCTCTGACAAGCTGTGCCCCTAGAGCATACGCGAGGGGACAGCTGGGGACTGTGGCCTGTCCCGAGGCTCCGAGGCTCCGAGGGGAGGAGGACGCTCCTTGGGGGGAGAAGCAGCGGTCGTGGAGGCCCCACCCCTAACGCCGGCCCCCTGCCCCCCGTCCTTAGGTGGTGGCCATCGACCTGGACGAGGGCCTGAACGGGCTGGTGTCCTACCGCATGCGGGTGGCCATGCCCCGCATGGACTTCCTCATCAACGGCAGCAGTGGCGCGGTGCTTACCACCGCAGAGCTGGACCGTGAGCGCACGGCCGAGTACCAGCTGCGGGTGGTGGCCAGCGATGCGGGCACGCCCACCAAGAGCGCCACCAGCACGCTCACCGTCCGCGGTGAGAGGGGGCGGGGACTCCTGCTGTGTGCCCAGCCCGGGGTGAGCCCGGGGCAGTGCCAGGCAGGGTGGTGGCAGGAGGGCTCAGGCCCCGGAAGGTGCCGGGCAGGGCAGGAGGTCCCCGCCGCTGCGGTCCGCCCTCCGTGTGGGCACTGCCTCCCTAGCTGATGGGTTGTCCTTGTCAGTGGGCTGGGGCAGGTCAACAGAGCAGAGCCTTCCCTGACCCCAAAGTGCCAGCAGAGTCTCCTCCTCACTGACTGCTGCCTTCAGTGCCCAGGAGGACCCCTTCCTGGCCTCCTTGAGAGCTGAGTTGTTGATTCCAGCAACAGCAGAGAAGGCTTGAGCAGGGGGTACAGTCTCAGGGTACGGGCAGGCCTGGGGCGATGGCAGCACCCTTTGCCTTCACTAGAGAGCCAGGGTTTTTATTTGAAGGTTGCAGAGGAAAGCACCCCTACCCTGTGTGTGTGTGTCGGGGGAGGATTTGGCTGGCGATGGAGGGAGCATTGCCTGGCTTTCCCCACGTCCCCTTGGGGCTCCTCCCACGCCTTCCCGCTGCCTCCAGCCTCTGGTCTGGGGAGACCCCTCTTCCTTGTCCATTCTGGTTGTGCCTTTAATTCTCCAGATGAGCCTGGAACATGACATGAGCTGTTGCTGAAGGGCCAGGGGTGACCCCAGGGAAATAATCGCAGAGCGTAACAGGCAAGATGCAGCCTGTTCTCAGGGGCAGGCCTGTCCCAGCCTGGCTCCCACCCACCTCCATGGGTCGGGGTGTGGCATGGCTGCCTCGGCACAGGCACGAACCTCTCCCTCCTCGGGTGGGGGCCCGGGGTGGCGAGGACTAGGGAGCCAAGCCCTCTCCTTCCTGCTGGTCCCCGGCCCTTCCGGGCTCCTCCTGCCAGTTTGATGACTCACTTGATTGACAGGGAGGATTCCGCTCCTTGCAGAGAGGAGCCCCGGAGGGCCACGTCCTCGAAGGACCCATCATTTCTCCTGAGAGTACCACCTAGAGTAGCCAAAGTGGGGTGGGGTCATTTCATTATAAGGCCTGGTATGCAGAGCTGGGGGGGGAAAAAAACTTGAAGGAAATGAGACGTTTTGGGGAGGAAATTCCTTAAAGCCAGCTCCCTCTCTCGGGACCCCAACACAAACTGGGGCAGACTTCTCCAAGACCCTGGCCCTGCCACTCCTTAGCTTTGTAAAACGAGTCACCCAGCTGCCCTGAGCGTCTGTCTGCTCATCTGCAGAGGTCCTGAGAAGGCCTGCATGGAGCGTGTGTGGTCTCCGGTGGGAGCAGACAGCAGAGGCTTCACGTGGACTCGGTGGCCATCATCATTATCTTGCTGTCCTCGTTGGTGTTGTCAGGCACCTCCTGGACAGAGGCCCTGGGGTTCTCTCCCCTCTCTTTGACGTCACGAGCTGCAACAAGGCAGCAAGGGGATGGGGACAGTCGAAGGGTGTGGGGCTGCAGCCAGCTCTGGCCCGGCACTGCAGGCGTGCGGGGGGAGGTGTTGGCACGAATGTCACCTCTCTTGGAGGTTAGTGTCCTGCTTGGCCTGTCACTCGAGCCCCTGCCTTTTGAGTCATGTTATCGAAACCAGAAGCCAGCCGTAGCCCTGAGTGCCCACCATGCCCCCCGCAGTGCTGGATGTGAACGATGAGACGCCCACCTTCTTCCCGGCCGTGTACAATGTCTCCGTGTCCGAGGATGTGCCGCGGGACTTCCGGGTGGTCTGGCTCAACTGCACCGACAACGACGTGGGCCTCAATGCTGAGCTCAGCTACTTCATCACAGGTGCTGCCCTGGCCCCCAGCCCAGGTTTCCTGCAGCCCCTGCCTTCACCCCCTTGCAGATGGGGACCCAGGCTTGGGTGGGGCCAGGTGAGCTTGGGAAAAGAGGTCTAATGCCCTCCCATAGGGCTTTAGCTCCTGCTGGTGCCTCCCTTAGGGTTTGCTCTTGGCTTTTCCCAAGAGCTTTGCAGGTGGGTCTCTGACCAGACTCCCTGACCATCCCTGCGTCCTCCTGAGCCTGCCAGGGGCCAGGGGAGAGGGAAGTATTATTGAGGATCATGCAGCCTGGAGGAAGGAGGAGCGAATGACTCCTGGAGAGGAGCCAGGTGCATTTGAGCCCTGCCCTCCACCTCATCCCAATTCAGGGTGACAAAAGCAGTGAGGGGAGGAAGGGACCTTGTCCTTCCCTAGTGACCATTACTTGTGAGGAGGCCTCCCATCTGTTTACAGGCAGACAGTTTAGACCTTTCTAAACCGTTCTAGTGAGGAATGGTTTAGCTAAACAATGCCAAGTAGCTACTACCTGGAGAGCTGTGGAGAAAGATCATGAGGCTATGACCTGAAGGCCAGCTGCAAATCGATTAGCAATGTCTGCCCTGACCATAGGATTGATAGGTTGGTAGCAAGCAAGTCATGCGTCATGTGTCTGTCATTCCTAGATAAGGACTGTTCCTCAGTATGCTTCAGTCCCTGAACTGAAAAGTCCTGGGACACATGGAGGTGGGGGAAGTCCCTCCCACATGCCTCAGACCTCCCTCGGTCATTTCACCTGCTCAAATGTCTCTATGTCCATCACCTGCCCGCAGCCACACTGCACACTTGCTGTCTCTGCATATGAGAGCATGTGCCCCTGTGCAGTGCACACACTGGCCTCCCTAATGCCTCCCCCAGAGCAAGGAATCCCAGGCTTACAGCCCCCTCCTCACTTGCTGCAACAACAGTGACTCAGCCCTCAGCTGCTCCTTTCCAGATCCTTTTCCCCTCCCTCCCTTCCCTGTAGGAACTCTGTATCCTCAGACCTAGCTAGCCCTCAAAACTTCCCCCAGGAAAAACTCAGTTATTAAAGACCCCACCCATGGCAAGTACTCTGTACTACCGCAAATGACAACAAGCCACTTAGTTTAGCCGCCAGCACTATTTACACGTTAGGTCCTTCCCTGCCCACCTTTGGAGCAGATAATGTCTTTTGCAAATGGTGCTTTGGACACTGGGGAGCATATACTGGGAGTTTGGAGAACAGGGGGCTTTCCCCAGCAGCTAACCAATTAAAGACAAGGCAGCCCCCAGGACGACCTCCCAGCACCCCCAAAGTGGGAGGTTCTTGCTGACCTACCGAGACTCCTCCCAGCCCTGGGAGTCTCAGGTTTTGAGTCTGCATTCTGCAAGAATCTGTACAGTCCCGGGTCAGGCTTACCCCAAACCTAGTGCAGTGCGCCCTCTGCTGACCAGAAGGCCACTGGCAGGGGAGGGGTCTTGCACCCTGATCTCACGGAGTCTTTTCCTGGCTTCAGTCTGCCTCGCGGAGGAGACCTTCACAGTTCTCACCTGTCCTGCAACTCGGGACGACTCGGTAACATCTATCTCCTGCCCACCTCCCCCTACTCTTGACTCTGGGGAGCCTCCATCAGTCCCCACTGAGAATGCTGTGGGCCTCAGCCCCTCTCCTGTGCCCAGTGCCCAAGATGAGGGTCTTGAGAATGCTTGGCTACCCCAGATAACTCAGCCACTTATAAAAGTCCCAGCCCAGGTTAATGTCCCAGACACCTCCACGCAACAGGCAGACAGCAGCACAGAGAAGAACTCAGGCTCGGGGAGCAGACTGCCTGCTCCCCACTTGGGCAGCTGTTGCCTAAAGCAGCACACATAACCTCACCAAGGCCCGTTTCCCTTGTGAGCAGAGAAACAAGCATGCGGAGCTCAGAGACTGTCACGGAGATTAAATGAAATGGCCTGCGTGAGCTGCCGGGCACATAGCAGGTGCCCAATGAAGGTCAGACAGCTGTGATTTCAGGCCTTTGGCATCCTGACCTAAGCTCGCATCAGAGCCCCTCCAGAACTCTGCTGTCGGGGTGGAGCTGGCCACATAGCCTTCCGCTCCGGGACCACCCCTGGCATGCCCCAACCCAGAGCTGGGTTGAGGAGCCTCCTCCCTTTCCCTGTCCAGGAACTCTGTTTCCTGACCCACAACTTCGTTCTCTTTTGCCCTCAGCTGGAAATGTGGACGGGAAGTTCAGCGTGGGCTACCGGGATGCCGTGGTGAGAACGGTGGTGAGCCTGGACCGGGAGACCACAGCCGCGTACAGGCTCATCCTGGAGGCCATCGGTACACCCCCGCCCACCCCGCACACCGCAAATGTGGTTATTGAGGGCAGAGTTCACGGGGAGTGCCCTTAAGCCAAAAGCTGAACTCTGGTGGGGAAAGGACTAGAGACTCTACACGTGTTACTGAGTCCTTGCTGGGTATGAGGCTGGGCGCTAGGAACTATATGCAAGACATTAAGCGGGTATGGTGGGAGCTACACAGGAGCCCAGGTGGGAAACCAGTGTGTAGACAACCACAGAAGGCTTCCTGGAGGAAGCGACATCTGAATGTAACATTGGATTGTTTAGGACTGTTTTGGTGACAAATCCAAAAATAAATAGTCTTCAGCAATATTAGCAAACAAACCATTGCCCTGGAGATCTAGTCTCAGGTACCACTGGATATAGGGCTCGGGTGATGTCATTAAGGCTCAGTGTCCCCCCCACCCCCACACAGCTGGCTCTGCCTCCTGCATGCTGGCTTCATTCTCTGTCTTATTGCTACTGCAGCCCCAGCCTTACATCCTCTCAAGTTCAAGGGCAGTGGCAGGGAAGACAGGACTTTTATCTTTCCCAGTCTCCCAGCTGAAGACCTCAGATTAGTTCCAATTAGTGCCAGTCTGTCCCAGTGCGTGTCCTTGAGCCCTTCACAGTGGCCAGGGGACCAAGGTGTGCTGGTCAGTTAGTTCTAAGTGACCTGCCCATCCCTGAGGCTGTAGTCCCTTAGGACTACAGGGGGGAAGAAGGGTGTAATGAGGCCTATGGCCCCCAGGTGCCGTGGGTCTACCTGGGAGCACCCAGCTCAGTGTCTGCCGTGAGCTCTGCAGAAGCGTCCCTTGGATGAGCAGGGAATGGGCTCCCTGCGCCTCACTCTGTACAGTGGTTCGGCCCGGCCCACCTAGGTCCCAGAGGCATCTGAACTCAACCCTGGTCTCCTCCCATCCTGGGGTGGCCGCACAACCCTCTGGAAACCCGCCAACCCCCTCAGAGTCCAGCATTTGCTTCAGGCATTGGCCGGCAGGAGAGATCTCAGGCTCTGGGCTTCTACGGGACCCCTGCAGTCCACAGTGTCCCCCTCTGGGGGGGTAGGAGGCTGACCCTGGTGAGGATGAGAGGCTCTAGCCCAGGACAGGTGAATGCTCCCCAGCTTGTGGCTAAGTGGGCTAGGGAAGAGAGATAAACCACCCCTGGTCTTCAGACAGCCTGGTCCCCCTTACTCCCTCCTGGGCTGCCTGCCTTTGCCTGGAGATGGGTGCAGTTAATTAGGCTGAACAATGCAAGTTTTTTTAGGGCATATGGAATGTATGCTGGGGCATAAAACTAAGTCTCAACAGATTTCAGGTGCAGGCTGGGCACAAGCTGCTTCTACTAGGGAGAATGCCCACGAGCTTCCCCCGGGGCTCTGTCCTCACCACTTCCCTAGCCTTGGGAGGGTGCTGTGAGGTCTCCAGGGGCAGAGTCCCTGGATATCAGGCTTAGAATATAAGCAGGGCCTGTATTTCCAAATGCAGAGGACCCACAGACCAAATCTGTCTTGCAGATATGTTTGCCCGATCCAATGTGGTTTTTTAAGCAATGACAATTAGTTGAGAACATTTAAAAATCAGGAGATTTTATTAAGAAGTTCAGATGTCACATTTCTCTTGAGAAGTCAGAGTATCTGACATTCCTGGGCCCACATTCTCCTGGCCACCATGGACTGGAGCAGAGGCTAGCTGCCCTTGAGTGGGACATACCTAGGTGTTCTACCAGTGTGCCTTACCCACCCAGGCCCTGACAACACTTGGCTTTGTGATCTTGGGCCTCAGTTTCCCCATCTGTAAAATGGGAATAATAATGATACTGACCTCACACGGTTGTCATCAAGACTGAATGAGTTATAGTAGTAGGTGGTACCTGGTGTTATCTAAATATTAGATATTATTATTGTTATCCCTAATCTAAAAAGGAAAAGAGCCACCTCCTACAGTGGTTCCAGTGGGTTTAGGAACAGAACGTCCCTAGGTGGTGGCCCTGGACATGCTGTAGGCGGGGCAGTCACTAACAACCCTTCCTCCTCCATCTTCTGCAGACAACGGCCCGGTAGGCAAGCGGCGCACGGGCACGGCCACCGTGTTTGTCACCGTCCTGGATGTGAACGACAACCGGCCCATCTTTCTCCAGAGCAGCTACGAGGCCAGCGTCCCTGAGGACATCCCCGAGGGCCACAGCATCGTGCAGGCAGGTGGCTCGTGGCCCCTGGGGCTGGCGGGGGCCGCGCTCAGCTCTGGGCTCCCATGCACAGGGGCGTCTCTGAGTTGCCACTATAGCAGGAAAAGGGACCCAGGCCCTGCCTCCCTCCTGGAGTGGGGTGTGTGCCCCCAGGTTGGGTAGCCCAGCATACGCCCCTGGCCTGGGCCTGCCCTGCCTCCCTCCCTGCAGCCCTCTCCTCCTCCCTGCTCCCGCCAATGCCCCCAACCTGAAGGGCCTTTCAGAGCAGGGAGGAGACAGCCCTAGCATTTTCCCCGGAAAGGAGCTGAGGAGAGCCAGGGCCCACTAGGCCCAGAGCAGAGCCACTCTCATGGGCTCTTGGCTGGAGCTCCCCTCTGGGGACATAAACAGACCCAAGAAGAAAGAGCTCCTTTGCCCTGGGAGTAGGAACCAATGCCCTGAGCAAAGGGTGAAAGGGAAGGACCTAAAAACACAGGCTGGCACCCTCACCCACCTGCCCCTGGGGGCTGGGCATGAATCACTCTGCTCACCCAGCTACGGGGCTTCCACCTTGGAAGCTGAGCTAAACACAGCAGGTCTGGCTTCCCCAGGCTTGGGATGAGCCGAGAATGGGAGACTGGGAGTGTGCCCACCAGTCCCCAGGGGGCCAGGGCAGGGAGCGGAGTCAGGAAAAGGGCTGGGAGCAGGGCACTGACTTCCAGAAGTGGGAAGAATCCAAGGGGCCACGGGGATTTGCAAGTGTGGTAGCTGGTGTCCCAAAGAAGGAAGGAGGAGGTTGTGTCCCTCTGGGCCCCAGTCAGGTGTGTTTGAACTCCCCTGGGGACTTGGGGACCCCCCAGCTCAAAGCTATGGGGCCCCACCTCTCCCCTGACCTAGTACCTGCCACACCTGCTCACCTGTGGGACCAGCAGCCCTGCCAACAACCCCATCCCTGGTTTTCCTTCTCCTTCAGACCTCAGAGCCAAGTGCCCAGCAAGGCCTGCCGGTCAGGGACCCGGGTGGGTGACCCACCGCAGACAAAGCTCAGCCTGTGTGTCTCAGTGAGGCCCTAGGGGAAGCGAACAAGGAAGAGGTTAACAAGCAGGAAGGGAGGGGGTAAGAGCCCTTTGGGAGGAGGCCTGCCCCACTTTCTAAACACCAGAAAAGCTTGGTTTCTATTTACACAGCACTATTCAAACTTAAGTCCCAGAGCCTGTGAATAATATGGGGCCAGGATGATTCTCCCTATTTCCCAGGGGCAGGAATTCGGGCACTGATAACTTCTCCAAGGCCCTGTAAGTAAGATTCTTGCAAAGCTTGACCCACTGTTTAGTGTCAGGTTGACGTGGAAGGAAGTCACAGGGGGCCTCTCCAACAGGGCCTGCTTAAAGAGAACTCATCACTCTAGAGCCACACAAGGGGCAGAGAGGGCTCTGCATTTTGCAGGCTCCCTCCAGCACCCCTTCTGCCGTGAGCTTTGGAAGTGGGCACCCTCAGGCTGAGTCGTCCCTCACTGGGTCAACAGAGGCCTCATGTTCTGTGTCAGCAGCAGGGGATGCAAAGGGAGGGGTTGGACAACAGCTTACTCTGCGAGCTCCCACGCTTGTAGAAAGAAGACATAGACCAGACCCCTGCTGCCAAGAGCAGAATGACCCTGTCTTCCCTTGGAGAGGTGCAAGAAAGTGTGGGTGGTTCCAGGCAGGCGGTGGCTTGCAGCTGGAGGGCAGCCAAGGAGACTGGGTAGTCCAATTTGCCTGGAGTCTTGAGTCAAGATGGGAGAAGAAACTAGAAAGACCTACTGGAGCCAGCTGCCCGAGGGTGCTGGAGCTAAGGTGCTGCGCCTTTTCCCAGTGAGTAGTAGGGAGCTAGTGAGGATGTTGGAGCTGGGGAGCAGCAAAGCCAGCACTTGCTCTTTGAGAAGATCTGGTTCCCGCACTATGGCTCATAGCAGGCGGGGGGGGGGTGGGCCAGAGTTGGCCCCACCCAGCTGACTCTCTGGGATAGGAAATGGGCAGCGCAGAACCCACTCTGACCAGCCTCCAAATTTGGGATCCAACCAAAGTGTTTAGCCCTAGTAAGGGAGACGAGGTCTAGAATCTGGGATTCAGAAAAACCCATCGTGGGTTAGGACCTGCCCTCTGCCAGGTAGCCACTCTGTGAAGACATCACCAAAGCCACATGTAGTGCCTCGTGGTCCAGGCCCACACCCCACAGCTTTCCTGGAGAGGGCCAAAGAGGAGGCGTGGAGCTGCTCTGGCGTGTTGGCCTCGGTGCCCAGTGAGCATCTCCGGTAGCTGGAAGCTCCCAGCCCGCCACCACTCTGACACACGCCCCTCTTAGCCTCTGAAAGGAACCTGTTAGCTCAGCCTCAACCTGCTTCGCAATTGATCCTGCCACGGGCAGCTCAACAGATGGTGTTGAACATCTCCCGCTTGCCCCTCCTCCCCTTGGCGCCCAGGTATCTCCAGCATGGCCCCAGCCAGGAGCCAGGGACAGGAGGCTTCCAGAAATGCCCCCTGTGAGAGAAGCCCACTCATCTCCCAAGGGACTGCTGTGCCCTTCAGGCTGAGATGCTTCCTTTCAGTTGTTCATTTATTCCTTTATTTAACCAATACTTAGGCATGCTTACTAGGGGCGAGAAACTGGGGATAAGGTGGTGAGCACAAGCAAACCCATGAAGCTTACAGGCACTGAACAAGAAATTAATTCCAAGGGTGCCAAGTGTGAGAGAGCTGCAGGTTCCTCCAAGGGTGCACAGCAGGCCGGCAGTTTTTTGGGGCCTGACATAGTCTTGGGGTCCAGGAAGTCTTCCTGAAGGAAGGGCCTGAAAGATGAGATTTCCTTTTAAAGAGGAAAGAACAAGAATGCTCTTGGATACAGGGAGTAGGGCAAGTAAAGGGCCTGGGCCAGGAAAGAAGGGGACCCATGGAGAAACGCAGTGACTAAGAGATAAGGCCGAGGAGAGGGTGGGGCAGGCTCAGACCATGCAGGGCCTCGAGGATTTTGATGAAGATTTGGGGCTTCATCCCCAAGAGATTAGGACAGGGAGGGGAAGGGAGGTAGGGAGGGGCGGCATGACCAAATAGAAATCTTCTTCCCTCTTCACCTGAGGATGGAGGGTTGTCCCCTGTTGCAAGGAGACCCCTGCTCTGAGCAGAGTGTGGGTGAGACACCCCCCCCACACACTTGGTGAATTCCAGGCTCCAGCTGAATTGGGCACAGGCCAGCTAGAGAGTGTCTGGAGGAGAGAGCCAGGACAGATGAGTGTGTGGGGATGGTACTAGCTGGGTCACCAGGGAAAGGCTGTCTGTCACTCGGTCTGGGCACTGCAGAAACTCGGAGCGAAGCCAACATCCTCAGTTTGTACAGGACACTCAAGGCAAGCCCAAAGGGTCTGTCCCATCCATTCAGAGTGTCCAGGGAGGACCCCGTTGTAGCTGAGGGCCATGCCACTGCTAGCCTCACTCACCTGCAGCAGAGCTAGTCCAGGCCCCGTGCCCATGCACGCGCCGGCAGGCCTCTGGCTGTGGGGCTGTGAACTCTCCTCCCCAGAGAAAGGCTGGAGCAAGTCCCCATGTACAGATCCAGCCCTGCGTTTCCCCACTTCCACAGCCGTCTCTGCCTCTGAACCCAAAGGGAGCATGGATCTCTCCAGGGAGTCAGGCTCAAGCTGTATCTGTGGTTAGGCAGGCAACCCAAGGACTCCAAATCCCGCCGTGGTCTTCCCAGGCCTTTCTGAAGCAGGGCTGTGTGGAAGAGATAACCCCTCCCACACTGGAGTTGCAAGGCCCACCATGAGGGTGCCTGGAGTTTCCATGGAATACCAGGCAGGTGCTGGCAGGGACCAGGAAATCCAAAGAGCAGAGTTACTGAGTTCCCTTTTACCTTGAGCACTGTGTTTGGCACAAGGGGCAGGAGAGTACCTTGCCTCCAGCACGACCTATTTCATTTGGCCAGAGGGAACCTTGGACCTTTCGGCAACTCACACTGGGAGCAGAGCTGGGCTCTGGCACTGGGAGGGCCGGGGAGGCGCCTGTTGGGAAGCAGGGAGCCGCCTCCAGCAGGTGGTTGGTGCCCAGTGGCCAGAAAGAGGCCCTGGGGAGGCCCAGGTTGTACCCTTGCAGCCTTGGGCCAGGTATTCAGATGGCTCCAGGTGCTCAACTCTTGGTCCAGGGGCCTTCAATCAGGGAGAAGCTAGGGGATCTGCAGAGAGGAAGATACTTTTTCAAAGGCCATCTCTGGGAAAGGGCCTGGCTATGCACAGAGTGAGCGTGTGGCCCAGGTTGCCTGAGCTGCTCCCCTGAGATGCCAGGCCGGGTCCGAGGGAGGAGGAGCTGCACCCATCACATCTTTGTGGATTCCATGCAGTCACAGTTGTCGTGGTTATCGCCACCCTGCAGGGGGCGCCGTGGGGCAGCAGGCCGACTGCGCCGGAAGCTGTGCAGGGAGCGGCGCAGCGAGCCCAGGCGCTTCCAGAGGCGGAGCTGGGGCTCGCTGGGGCTCCCAGGGTGGTGAGGCATGCACTCGCGGCGGCTCGGGCCCAGCGCGGCGGGCTTGCAGAGGCTCACGAAGAGCAAACAGGTGGCCAGCAGGAGGAAGATGCAGGCCAGGGTGATGAGCACGGGGAGGAGATCACCTGCGCCTGCCGGGGTCCCCGTACTGACGGGAGCTGTGAGATAGGCGCGGAGACTGGGGTCTGGGGAGCTGCTGAGGTTCGGGCGCTGTGTGCTCATGGCTCCTGCAATGGGAATGGGACAGAAACTTAGAGGAAGGGCAGGGGGAGGAGGAGAGACTGCAGGAGCATGGATAAGAGCAGGGCACTTTTTAAGCTGATGACAGCCTCGTGGCCATGTTACAGGGTAGGACAGAGAGGTGGCAAGTCTGAGGTCACACAGCTGATCAGTGATGGAGCTGAGTGGAGCTCCACGAAAGAAATGGAAGGGTCATGCCTTCCTGCATTTTTTTTTTTTTAACATGGGCAGGCACTGGGAATCGAACCCGGGTCCTTGGGCATGGCAGGCAAGCATTCTTACCTGCTGAGCCACTGTGGCCCACCCCCTTCCTGCATTTTTAATCAATTCTCATGAATTACAGTAGAGTCCTAGGTCTGAGAACTTGGACTCCATCAATAACTTGCTCTGTGACCAGGAGCAAGTTGTGGAATATAGATGCTGCACCTGGCAGGGGCCTTAGCAATTTTCTAACATTGAGGCTGCAACCTGAGGTCCACGGATGTGTTTGTTAGGCCCTTGCAATGTTGTTAGGCATTTAAATTAATTGTGAATGTTTTGAAAAATGAAATCAAGAAATTTCACGTAAACATTTAGATGCCTGGCTTCCATTGAAATGTCACAATTTCTACATAGGCGACCTGGGTATTTTGCCTGGCACCCAGCAGCTGGAGCTGACACAGGACCCTGACCCCTAGTTCACCGCACTGCCCCACATGCCCTCTTCACACCTGTGCCACCTGCCCAGCCACAGAGGGCATCCAGTGGCCCGGATGCGATCCATCTACTCCCCAGTGACAGATGAGCAAACTGAGGTCCAAACATGCCCAAAGCCATGCTGTGAGCCAGTGGCCAAGCAAAGGCCAGACTCCAGTGTCCTGACTCCCAGCCCCACGACCATTTCATTCCTGTGGTCCCCAACCCTCTCTCTGAGCCCACTGAGCTGTCCAGGGGGAGCATGTGGGCAAACACCCCACGAAGAGAAAGCAAGTTGACAAGTTGAAAGCGAGTTGACAACTCTTCTCTGAACCCCCAAAGAGAAGAGTTGCCTGCTGGGGCATTTTTGTTATCATTTAAGATCATCCTTTTGAAGGAACACGAAGATGGTCCCTGTAGATGGGAAATCAGGCTGATTTTTTGAGCAAATAAGTCTGGGACTGCAAATGCAAATGCTCACGGGACCTGACTAATAGATACAGCAGGGCTGAAGAGGCCAGGCAGGTGGTGTGACCCTGTGTGAAGAGTGAGGGGCCTCAGCTCAGGCTGAGGGGGCCATTGGTTAGCTCTCCCACGTTGTCCAGAGAAGCCACATATCTAGATCTCAAGGCAAATGCTCCTAATCAACTAATTCAGATTTGCTCAAGGCAAGAAATAAAAGAAGATAAAAGGCACTACAGAGGCCAAATTGATTTCAAAAAATTCTAAATGAACCTGGAAGTATTTAAAGCACTATACCAGCCAAACAAAACACATCAACAGGCCAGTGGTCGGCTAGCATTTGCGGTTTTTGATTTCTACATACAGAAAACAGGAAATCCCAAAACAGGTCTACCAAAGAATTCATCATTTGATTCCCTCCTTCCCAGCTTGCAGCTTAGTCTGACTCACAGTCAAGTTTCCAGCACCTAGTGCAGCAGGAGGCCCCACGTCATGCCGAGGCTCTGCGTGGAGAGCCAGAGGGAACCCGTGTCATCAGGTAGTGGGGAGTGTCCGCTCAGCACCCCCAACTTCCTTCAGCCCTTGTCCCCAACCAAAGGCACTCACCAGCCGCCGCAGGAGCTAACTCCTGGCTTCCTCGCCCGGCCTCCTTCCTGCCTGCAGCCTTGTGGGGCTAGCAAACTGAGGGTGTCCAGAGCACCCGCCCCACCTCCCACCCAGCCCCTACCACCACCCCTCCCACCATTCCAGACAGAAAATCATCCCTCCCAGCTCTGGCTGGAAACTTTGATGCCCGTCTAGCTGCCCGGGGCCTCCGCCTTTCAGGCGTCCGGCCTAGAGAGTTCTCTGTTGGGTAACCAGATGTGAGCCCACTCTTCCTTGAGTCTGAGCAGAGAGGAGGGTCAAAGTATGCCCACCGGGAGAACGCTAGCCTTTGTCTCTCCTATCCCAGGGCAGTGCTTGGCTGGGAGTAAGAAAAGGGCTGTCTGGAATGGGGAGACGTTTCAATCCTGCATCTAATGTTATTTCAAGACCATCAAATGGATCTGGAGACCCCTATGAGACTAGCAAAGCAGGCCCAGCCATCAATCCTTTGGGACCTGCTTTAATGAAAAGGTGAATGAGGTTGAAATGAGCATCCGGCCAGCCAGCAAGGTCAGCAGATTCTGGGGAAAGGAGACCTTCTCCAGAACAAGGCTAGAAACGTCTTGAGAGTAGTGGAAGCCCTCTCCCATCCGACTGAAACCCAGAGAACACTGGACAGGCCCTGCCCTGGACAGGTCTCTGCAAGCTCAGTTTAGAACCTTCTTTCTTCCCTCAGAGCTCCACTGGACAGGTCCTGCTGGGAGCAGATGGGACTGAACTCAGGGCTTGTCACTGCCCTCTTGCTGGGCCTTGTTTCCACTCTCTACAAAACCAGAGGAACTCCCCAGGCCTGTGCACACCCTCACACCCACCCCAGAGCACCCCTCAAGGGTCAGGCCCCCACTTTCCTCACCAAGCTTCTCCTGCAGTCTTCTGAGCACTGATCTCAGATCAGAGCCAGCCCTCAGCCATCAAGGACCCGGGGACAGTTCTTTTCAGCTGTCCCAGGGAAGCCCTAGGGGTGCCAGGCCCCAACTCGACCCCAACCCACCCTGGATCCGCTGTGCCCTCGCCTCGCGGTCAGCAAGGCCCGGCAGAGTGGGCCTTCTCCCCTCAGTCTCCAGCTGGACCTGGCTTTGTCTGGAACGGTTTGGGTCCTACCCTGGAGGAGGGGACAGCCAAGAGGGTAGAGATGACAACTGGGCTGGGAAGAGGGAGGGGAGCTGTCCAGAGAAGTCTGGGTGCGCCAGCCTTCCCACAGCCTCCCGCGGCCGTCTCCTTGGAGCCCTCCGGAGGGGCAGGAGGCTCTGGGGCTGCAGGGGGAGGGGTGCGCTGCCTCTCGGGCCCCCTGGCTCTCACCTTCCCCCGCTGGAAGTCTGAATGGTACAGTCGGTGGCGGCCGGCGGGTCGCTATTCAGTGCCTGCCAGCTCCAGGTTACCGAGGAGCAGCGAGAGGGAGCAGGCAGAGAGGCCGCCCCTGAGGTCCCTCCTGCAGCGTTCCTGGGCTCTTCTCCTTCCAAGCTCCTTTTTCAGCTTCCAAAAAAAGCACCTTCTCTTCGGAGGTGTCTGGCTGAAGAAATGAGGAGTGAGGGGTGTTTTCAAAAGTCAGTGAGGTCGTTGGGCAGAAAGCTCAGGCTGGAGGGACAGCCTCGGCTGTGTCGCTTGCTGTTTGGATGGACCAACAGAGACCCTCCAGGCGCTGGCTCCCCCCCCCCCCACCACGAGCACACACACACACTTTCCCCTCCCCCAGCCTCCTTTCTTCCTGGAAACCAGAGCTTCCCTGGCAACCAGCTGCCTGCTTAGGCGCTTGGGTCTCATGTAGCGTCCCATCAGGGACCCCCCAGTCTCCCAGAAACAAACACAGGGGGAGTTGTGAGCCTGGAGCCCACCATTTTTTTTTTTTGAGTCCTATTTTAAGGCATCTAGCACTGCCCCCCTACCCTGAGCCTTCAACCCCAAAAGCTACACTCTCTACAGCAAAGTGGATGAGACCGTCCCATCCTATTGACTGTCGAAGCTGGAGGAGAAACACCCTGCAGGAGCTGACATGTACAGTGCAGATGAGGTGCCCCCAGGGGCAACTGACATACTCCCAATGGCCCAAGGGACATCTCACTTTTCAGCTGATGGCGAGGGATGGAGCAACAGCGACCTCCTGCCGCTACAAACCCTGACCAGCACATGACGTAACAGAAATTTCCCTAGGAGATCCCATAACCCAGGCCCTCTTTCCACAAGCCTGCCCTCTGAGATCCCATCTCCTATGGCAGGGAAGGGGCCAACAAGGCTAGGGGAGGAAGGCAGGCTTCTGGGAGGACCTGACACCAGGAGGCAAACCTTCCAGGGAAGGAAACCTCAAGGAAATCCCACCATGGGTAGAGACATCCAAGGACATCCTCTCGACAGCTCTGCCTTCTCCACTTTCCTGATCACTTCCAAATCAGGACTACTTCTCCCCCACTATTCCCCTCCACATTCTAGCTCTTCTAGTTGAGTTCATAAGACTTCTTGGAGTAGGGAGACCCACCACAGGAAAACCAGCCATCCCCAGCTTTAGTAGAAATTAAAAGGCTCTTCCAGGAGAAGGTGATATAATTCAGTTACACCTATCTCTGTGCCAGGCACCAGAAAAGGTGCTTTGCAGAGATTATTTCTAATCTTCCCATCAATGCTGAAGGGTTGGCTATCACTGTTCTCATTCTTTAGATGAGGACACTATTGCTCCAGGAGGTTAAATTACTTATCCGTGGTCACATAGTTAGTAAGTGACAAAGCCAGGATTGAAACTCGGGTCTGTCTGACCCAGGCCCCTTGTTCCTTTCACTCCACCACACTTGCCCTCTTCCCCACCCTCATGCTTCTCAAAATCCTTGGACACCACTTTCCAAAGTCTCTGGATACCCATGGAATCAACCAGGCCAACACCTGCTGCCAGGACCATTGATTCCAGCCTCCACTTTGTCATTCCCATGCTCTGTATTCCCAGAGGCTCCCTCTTCCCCAAAGGGAAAAGTCCTTTACTTCTTACTGAGGCCTTTTCTACTGGCCGAACCCCATCCATCTGCTCTATCCCAGTATGAGCCCTTCACTCCAGACAGAATAGGGTCCTGGTCACTCACTCAGCCCCCTCAGCAGCCTCTCTATTTGCTCACACTGTCCCCAGCTGGAATATTTTTTCCCAACCCTTTCCTTTAATCCAGGTCCTACCCTTCCTTCCAAACCCAGGTTTCTCCCCTGGAAGCCTTTGGCCAACCCAATCTTGATGGCCTCTGCTTTCTTGATCTTTGCAAGCAGGAACCATCTTCATCTGCTCTGGCTCCCCATAGTGCCCAGCCCAGCACTTTGCACATGGTAGACTTGACTGACTTTGTCCAGTGGATAGACGGGAAAGCCTGCACTAGGGTTTCTGGTGGCAAGAAAGAATAATGCAGTTCAAATGAACCTGGGCAAATGGAAATTTTTCTAGAGCAACACTGGAATACCCCATAGTATCTAAGGAAAAATCAAGCAGGGGGAAGATGAAGGTACAGAGCTTTCGGAATAACTGGGATCAGGTGCACAAATACTCCAGTGCCCTGTCTTACGTGTCTTTCATCTTTGATTGCTCAATGCCAGCTCCATTGCCTCTAACTAGAGATCTGCTACTTCAGTCACTCAAGTATTCCTTCAGCAAATATTTTTGAGCATCTTCCATGTTCCAGGATCCCTGTTCTAGGTACCTGGGATACAGCAGTGAACAAAGCCCTTTATTTCAGGAGAGAGATGAGAAATCAACAAAGATATGTATATTGAAAGGTGATAGGAGGTAAGGAAGTCAGGGTACTGGAGTGGGGCTGAGATTTCATAGGGCAGTCAGAGAAGACCTTCTGGGTATATGACGTTTGGGCCAATGAAGGAGAGAGGGGGTGAGCATGCAAGTGTCTGGAAAACCATTTTGCCAGGCAGAGGAAACAGTGAAGGCAAATGTCCTGAGGCTGGCATACACTTGGTGTTCAAGAAATAACCAGGAGACCAGTGTGGCTAGGACAAAGGCAGCAAGAGGGGAGTGGTGGAACATGAGAATAGAGATGTCGGAGTGCAATATGCTGTTGATACACTCCCCTCTTCACTCTCTCTGGTCTAAGAGCAAAATTCTCAGAGAAGGCTATGATTGGCCCAGCTTTGACCAGGGTCCCACCCCTGGACCAATCACCTCTGGCCATGGTTGTGTGGTCAGGGAGAACCTGGAAGCTCTAGCACGTACCACAGGGTGGATGTAAGAGGAGGAGGGAAAAGGAGGTGTCCTTCCAGAAGAAGGAGGGTGGGGACAAGGCATTACTGAGCAATTCACCACAAAGAGTTGGGAGCAGCAATTGTAGTCCTGTGAGAGATTCCCCAGCTGTGCAGTCCTGGGCTTCTTTCCATACCACTTTGCAGGGACATCCTCTACTTGTTTCAGGTATTTGGTGGAAGAGTAGAACTTGGCTGCACAGGACTTACCCTGGGGCCACCTGTGGCTCTGCCAATAGCCTCAAGGCTAGATTCCTTGTGCAAAGGGCTAAGTGCAGGTAGTGTCTCCCCAAATCCCACTGGGAGACCATACATGAGCCTGAGGTACAGCAAAGCAAGTCAGGGGTCATCTGAAACTGGACTGACACATGTGTGATTGAATGTGGAGTCATCACTGGAAGGTGGAGCACTGGACTTCCACAAAGTGACTGTTGCAGGATGCAGTGCCCAGCTGGCACCCAATGTGGCTAGAATGGCTTCAGACTGAGGGAATGTTGGCAAGAAGCAGCCATGCAATCCAACCCCTCTAGATGAGGCCCCTGAGAGCTAAAAGAGTGGTAGAGAATTGTGGAGGTATTGGACAACCCATAGAAACCTAGGTCCAAAGAGCTACAGTGCCACCCATCACCTACCTTCTCCCACACCCCAAGAGCCTGGAGGAAGATCTAGAGAGCAGAGCCAGCAGGGGCCCTCCCCCAACCCCCACCCCAGGACAGGGCAGCTTGGAGCCATCCACAGTAAGCTGTCCTCGGGGGGCATGAGAAAGACAGACATGCTCCCCCTCCTCCCGCACCCCCTCAGCGTCTGTGGGAAACCATGCGTTTTGGTAGAACTGGGTGGGGACTGGTATAGAAGGCAATAAAGAGGCTCCACCAACTACTCTCCCTGCTGGGTGGAATTCAAGAAGTGACCCTGGTGTCCCATTCTCCCTCAGCTGAAAGCCACGGATGCAGACGAGGGCGAGTTTGGGCGTGTGTGGTACCGCATCCTCCATGGTGAGTGGGGCTGCCGTAGGGTGGGGAGGGTGGCCCTCCTGCCCCTGGGGTGCCAGAGCTTCTCCAGACTGCCGAGGGCCTGGGCGGTGAGGCTAAGGCAGGCTCTGGCTCTGTACACACAGGACAGGGCCGGAGAGTGGAAATAGGGAACTGTCCATTAGGTTTGCATTCTTTGCACCAAGTGGGATGTTACGAAAGGGTGCTGCACTTGATTGCTATGCTCCCACAGTCCCACAGTGGCCACCAAGGTCATTGGTCTGCGCAAAGGCCGTGGAGACCAGCACAGTCCCCCCAGACGCTGACTCTCATTGGTCCACCCTGAACCTATCACTATGGCCAGAGAATAAAATGTGCTGACCCCTGGAATCAGGGTAAAGACATCCCTACACAAGCCCTATGGACTGTAAGGCAAGGAAGGTGGATCCCCAAAAGACAATCAGGGTGCTGTTATCACAAGATGGGGAATGGATGCTGACCTGACCCAAAGATGGCCACTACATCCTTTTTCATCCTGGTTCCTCTTTTTTTTAGCGCCTTAGGTCCCTCTAAATTATTTTTTTAAGCCTCACTCCATCCACACCTGTGGGGTGGGGGTGGAGAAGCGTGTCTAGGGGGACCCTGAGGGCTTCCCACATGAAAGAAGACAAGGTGAGCTTCTGTCCTCTCCAAACGCTGCCAAGCCAGGGTAGCACAAGGCAGAACCCTCCTTGCCATTGAGGGCTTCAGCCAAGTGCCCGAGATCTCTGGGCCAGGTAAACATTCTGGAGGGTCTGGGCCCTCTCGTTTCCCCCATTCCACAAGCATCCTGCTCCTGGGCAGCACACATCCTCCTCATCTGTCTCTCCGCCAGGTAACCATGACAACAACTTCCGGATCCATGTCAGCAATGGGCTTCTGATGCGAGGGCCTCGGCCCCTGGACCGGGAGCGGAACTCATCCCACGTGCTGGTGGTCGAGGCTTACAACCACGACCTGGGCCCCATGCGGAGCTCGGTCAGGGTGAGGCTGGGGGTGGGGCCAGGGCGGGCTGGGGTGGCAGGTGGCAGGTTGGCAGACTTGCATTCCTGCTTCAGCAGCTTGACCAAGGGCACAGATAGGCCAGAGGTGGCCACTACTGGTTTAGGCACCAAATAACATCTGGAGCCAGGAGTGGGGCAGGGAGGACCACAAGTTCATCCCAGCCTGGGATCTCAGACGTGTCATTTGGCTCTGAGCCTCAGCTTCTCCAAATGTGGAAGGGGGACAAGGAGACCAAGCTATCTGTCCTAAAGAACAGAAGAGGTACCCTAACCATACTAATCCCTTAAGTCCAAAGCTCTCTAAGATGGACCAAGGAAATCTCATATATAGTATATTAGAGATGGAGGTGTTACCAGCCCCATTTTACAGACAAGGAAACTGAGGCACAGAGAAGTTGCTAGTAATTGAACTAAGACTTGAACGTGGTTCTTCTGAGTCCAAGCTCAGTGCTCTTTCCATTGAAAATGTCCTAAAATATTCCAACTGCTCCCAGCTGCCCATAAAATGTATTCTTTATATCTCAGGCCTCTCCCCAGTGCAGCTGAAATAAAGTCAACCTTAAAGGACCCAAATGGCCCTTTTAAAAACGTGCATGCAAATACTCTCACTGGCTGGGCTGGTTTATGCACAGCTTCCTGCCCAGCAACAGGGGGATGACTGAGATGAATGAGACACTTCTGAAGGCAGTCCTCACCCTGCCCCCACTGCATGCTCAGCAGCTCAGAGACCCTTCCCTTCAACCGTGGGAAGTGAGTCAGCCCCCAGAGGTCATGAGTGGGAGGGAGCTTGGAAGAGTCAGGGCTGCAAACAAGCAGGGACTTTTACCGGGCACTGAATGGAACAGAATCAGCCCCTCTTATCAGCTCCATCTCCACCCCTCTGTTTCCCCAGGCTGGAAACAATGAACAGAAGCCTACCTGGCTATCACCCAGGGGCAGGTCAGGGAGTGGGTGACTCAGCCCTTGGCCCTTCTCCTGCTGATGCCCCAGCAGCCTTGCCCCACAGAGAGATGGGCCCTGCTGGGGCCCCAGGGGAGAAACCCGGATGCTGCCAGCTGCCCCATTGGCTGAGAGCTGCCAGGCGGAGACTGCCTAGGGGTACAACCCCCTGGGTTTTTACACCTTACAGTAGCTTAGACCATTCCAGGGGTCTGGTGACTGGCTGTGCCCCTGGCAGATCCACGCAGACTTCCTACCCCTGTGGGACCGTGAATCGCTTATTCACACCCCACCCAATACACACACACCAGACCTGCCCTCTGTGGCACGGGCTTCAGGCCACAGAGTGACTGACGTCAGCATTGCCTGGGGTTGGGTCCCTGGACTTCGGGTGCCTACCCACGGGCCTCCGTGTGGCCTCCTCACACCCCTGCAGCAGAGAAGACCCAGAACCACCTCCTTCCCAGGAGCCTGTGTGTAGCTCTCCCAGGGCTGCACCTTGCGCTTTATTAGTCACAAACCCTTTGAAAAAAAATGGCGTTGCTGTAACCTGGGATACTGTGTAGAACAGATCAAAGCCGGGCTGCTCTGATCTCGCCAGGGGTGTGGGACCCCAAACCCCACCTGCTCAGCCACCCATCTCTTGCTCCTCTTCCCCTGTGCCCTGCGGAATGAAAAACCCTCACATGGTACCCATAGTGCTTAACTTTTCCCATCCCTTCATGTGTTTTAACTCATTTAATCTCCTCACTAGCCCTGGGAGGTAGGCATGCTGTCACACCTATTTCATAAATGGCCCCTGGGGCAGCAGTGTCATGTCCCTTGGAGTTCACAGCCCGCACACCCCTGGGATCCAGGACCGCCAGGGCCCTTCCTGGAGACAGTGTGGAGCCTCCAGCTTGGTACCTGCAGCCCTTTTCCCAGAAGCGTTAGAGATGCCTGCGGTGGACCATCTGCATTCTCCAACACCTACATCAGAGACCTGGAACAGCGGGGTCAGGGACCACAGAGCCAGAAGGAAGCATTCCTCGTAGAGCCTGGTGCCTTGGCATGCATACCACACACACATGCACACGCACACACACGTATGTGTGCACACACCTCCTCTCCCAGCCCTGCTCTGAGCCCCCTGAACAGGGAGCCCAGCAGCTCACTCCCTGCTCAGCGAGAACCTGACAGGCCTGTGTGTTTCCTGTGCATCTGGGTCTCTCAGGTTTGAAAACCACACACATCTTGCCTCCTACCTTTGCTACCGAAAGCAAGGCCAAAACTAGCAAGAGGATGGTGGCAAGTAGCCAGACTCATGGAGGACTGGCCAATCTGGCTGCATTCCGCCCCCGTGCTCTTTTTATACTTGCCGTAGTTGTGGGTCCAGTTTTTACCCCGTGACCCTTGGAGCCAAGGCTATTTGGAGAAGCAGACTGGGGAGGGGAAGGCTCACAGTTTTGAAAGATTGATGACTCTTTTCTGTTTATAGAAAGAGACTTCCCGAAATTCTTCCATGCAAATTCCTCACCGCACCCACCACACCCAAGACCTCCCCGGCCAAATTCGTGGTGAAGCCAAACTCAAAAGGTTCCTGCCTGTGAACAGCTGGGCCCTGGGATGGGCACTTTAGTTTGCATAGTGGGCTCTGGGCATCCGGAAACGAAAATTCTGTTGGCATGGCTGAGCTGGGGCGGGGGAGGAGACCCCGAGAACAGGGATGTGGAGAAAGCTTTGCTCCCAAATGCCTCCTCCACGCCAGCTCTGCCACCTCAGCACGCCCCTGGGTACTCCACTCTTCAGGCCTCTATTTTCTGCTTATACAAATCAGAGCCTCTTCATTCCTCTCTGACTCATTCCCCACTTAAGCCCTGAGAAGAAGCCAGGCCCAGGCCCAGAGCAGTGGCCAAAGCCTCTGGTGCCTGCGCCAGTGCTGTTACCCCAGGGGAAACCTGTGTCAAACATCACTGCCCCTGTCCCCCTTTGCTGGCAAGTTCCCTTGGGCCCTGGCTCTGTTGCATTCCGAGAAGGGAGCCTCTCCCGTTCCGGGGCCAGCCCCGTCCCCGGCAGGCAGCCAGGTAGGCTTGGTGGATTGGGAAGCGGGTCATCTCCCTCTCATCCCAGCCGGCTCAGTTACTGGAAGGCCCGGGGCAGGTCCCTTCCTCTCCAGGCTTCTGTCCCTTGTCTGTAAAAGAGGAAGGAGCCCTGGGCCTCCGCACGGCTCCTGGAGCACCAACACTCTATGGCTAGAGTTCTGTGCAGCGTCCCCTTCCCCACTCTGCTGGGTCTGCTGGGCACAGCCTGACCCCACCAAGCCTCAGCCAGACCCTCCCCACGCCCCCTGCCCACCTCTCCGGAGGGGGTGAGCAGAAGGATTGCTACCAGATAAAGGTGGTGGATTCTTTTGCCCTGATGCGCTCCAGTGCCCAATTCCTGAGACACGGGGGTTTCAAAGGGAGAAAAGGTTTATTACTAGATGCGTAGCAGGAGATCAGATGGCCGATCAGCCCAACATCTGTCCCCTCAAACTGTAGTAATTCTGATAGTTTTATAGCATCAAATGATGGGCAGGTTTTAGGATGATCAGTACCATGTCCACAGATGACGTAATTAAGGTGATCTAATTACTGAGCATGTGCAGATTGATGACCTGCTTAGTCACAGAACCTGTGTAAGAAAATGGTGATGTTAATATGATGGTGGATGATTTTTCGTATTCTACTGAGGTGTAGGTGGCTTGTAGGTTCAAGTGTAAGCGTCCGTGTGTGTCGGGTGAGCCCATTTTGGTTAGACTCCATCTCAGTCATCACGATGACTGAATTTGGGGTGGGTCAAAATTCTGAGCTGACCCAGGACCCTTCGTGAATAAACATTAGGGGCTGTCTTTAGAGATTACACGTCTCCGAAGTTGAAAAACTGAAAGAATGGATACAAGTGAAGTTTCATCACAAGGTTTTTACAGTCACAGAGACAGAAGATAAGGGCTATATAATCATGATCAGAGATCAAGGCAGTTGGGTTACAATTCAGAGCTTTCAGGTATTTCCCTCTGTCTACCCCAATACACCAGGAAGCCAAAAGGAATATCTATGTAATGACTCAGTGATCGAAATCATCCCTTAAATCCTAATTTATCAGTTACAGGATGGTTACAGGAGGCGTACAGCCCTCCGTAAGCATCTTCAAACTTTATTTTTGTGACGCAAGACATACAAGTCCATTAAAGAGATTAGAATAAAAGAGATTAGTACAGATAATCAAGGGAGAAAATTCCACAATTCCGAAACAGCCACTCTCTTAATTGGATCCCCAGAAGCAAACCCTGAAGCAAGGCTCCGTGTGAAGGTGATTTGGTAGGAAGTGTCCTCAGAAAAAGCGGGAGGGGGACTTTGACTCGGGCCCACAGGGGAGCTCTGGAGAGAGGCCCCTTGACTGCCCCAGGCAGAGGTGAGCGAGCTGGAGTGTTTGAGCTCCATGCCTCTGAGTCATTGGCCAAGGGATACCTCCAGGGGCCTGAATTCCCAGGCACTTCCAGCTGTCTGGGTGTGCAGATTCCTGCAGCTTGCAGGGGTGCCGAGAGAGACAGCCTCAGCCGAGAGCCACTGGTGCTGGCTGCCACCGTGAGAGCACAAGCAGTGTGAGGGATGCGTGCAGAGCCGTAAAGGGGCCTGAGTGTCTCCCTCTGCAACCATCATCAATATTGTAGGTATAGTCTCCCAGATATAATTTGATAGTTAAATAGGGTCACTAAACTTTTTTCAGATCCTGGCTCCTTTTGTTTTTACAGCAACCCTAGGAGTGAGTGACATAGAGAATGGATTACTGTCATAGTTAAATGACTGTTTCCCAGCAGAAAAGCTGATGCTTGGAAAGGATAACTCATTCGTCACAGGTTACCAGGGGGCTAGTGACAGAGTCAAAAGTAAGATGAGGTTCATTCCTCAGTAAATGATGCCTGACCACCTGCCGTGTGCCAGGTACTGGGCAGGGCGCCGGGGACACAGCGGCCAGCGGGTCGGGGACAGCACCGGGCGCTCCAGCCCTCAGCCGGCCCAGGAAAGTGGGAACCACACAAGCTGGTCCTCCCCGGGCCGGAAGTCCTGGGCGTTGGGGTCTCCCTCGCTCCCTGACCTTCGGCCCGGCCTGTGCAGGTGATCACGTACGTGGAGGACGTCAACGACGAGGCGCCTGTGTTCACGCGGCAGCAGTACAGCCGCCTGGGGCTCCGGGAGACCGCCGGCATCGGGACATCGGTCGTCGTCGTGCGAGCCACGGACCGAGACACTGGTGAGGCCGGCAGGGCTCCAGGGAGCCCCGTTCCGCAGGGTGACACTCTCTTATCCAGCCCACTCGGGCCGGGTCCCGCCACCCGCGGGTCCCTCACTCAGCCACATGAAGGCCAGGATGGGGGCTCCTGGGAGGATCTTGGTTGCCCCCCACCAGGGGCACAGGCCCCCTCTGGATAGAGAGACGGGAGGGCACAACCTTGGGACGTCCACATTTGTCATCCCAGGACCCAGCGGCTCCCCGCTGGCCTCTGGCTCGGGGCTGGGAGAAGCAAAGGACCACCTGTCAGAACAAGGCAGGCTGCACACAGGTTGGAAAGGGGCAGTTCCCTTTCCGTTCTACAGGGGGACCCTCGCCAAGGGCCCCAGCCCCAGAGTTGGCTGCAAACATAGCAGAGACATGCCCAGGTCACTATGACCTCCCCACAGGGTCTGGGCCAGGCCAGGGATGTGCTCAGAGAGGGGCTCCTTCTGGGGGTCTTCCCCCCTACCCCTCCCTCACCTCCCAGGCTGACCTGCTCCTGGTTTCCCCAACACCTGCCCTTCCTTCCTGCCAGCTCCCCTGGCAACCCCAAACCCCACTTCCCAGAGCATCCCCTGCTCACCTGAGGGTGGAGAAATATGTCTGAGAATCCCCAGGTGGATTGCTCTCTCAAATGGCCCATTTATAAAGTTCAAGCCACATACATTCCTATGCCCTGTAGTTCATCTTTTCTGGGTCAAGGATCCCTTTGAGAAACTAGTGAAAGCCATGGATGTCCTCCCTGGGAAAATGCACATCCATCCGGAGTCTTGCAAATGATTCCAAGGAAGTCTTGGATTTCCTGAATGGTTTTATGATCACCCCCTTCCCGCCCCTCCCCCTGAGGTCTGTGGACTCCAGGCTAAGAAAGCCCAGTTCTAGCTCCTGCTTGAACAGGATCTTCCAAGGCACCATGATTTTTTTGTGGAGGAAGTGGGGAAAGTGGGAAGGTACCCCCCACCCTTGGACTCTGCAGCTTGTGGAACCAGATGCATGCTTGGCCACCTCTGTGGGTGCTTCCCGTCTAACATTTTCTAGATCAAAACCCCAACTAAAGTAGATCCCTAATTTCTCCACCCTCTGTCCAGACATCCCAGGGAGGTGCTCGAGCTCCAAACTTGGTAGAACCAACCCTTGTGTTACAGCTCTTATGGCAAGGTCCAGCCCCAAGAGCCTGCTGTCCACCCAGATCTTAACCCCACCCCTGCCCCCTCTCTTGGACGATCCAGCCCACAGAGGGACAGTGCATGCTGAATAGGTTAGCCGCATGCCCCTCCCCTGGGTGTGGGCAGGTTGGGAAGACACAGGGCAGCCCCTGCTGCCATCTGGGACTGCACAGTCTCTGTCCTCCTGCAGGGGATGGTGGCCTGGTGAACTACCGCATCCTGTCAGGTGCTGAGGGGAAGTTCGAGATTGATGAGAGCACGGGACTCATCATCACAGTGGATCACCTGGACTACGAGACCAAGACCAGCTACCTGATGAACGTGTCTGCCACCGACCAGGCTCCTCCCTTCAACCAGGGCTTCTGTAGCGTCTACATCACTCTGCTCAATGAGCTGGATGAGGCTGTGCAGTTCTCCAATGCCTCCTATGAGGCCGCCATCTTGGAGAACCTGGCACTGGGCACCGAGATTGTGCGGGTCCAGGCTTACTCCATTGACAACCTCAACCAGATCACCTACCACTTTGATGCTTACACCAGTGCCCAGGCCAAAGCCCTCTTCAAGATAGATGCCATCACGGTGAGGGGGCACGACAAGGTCAGGGAGCTCAATTCCTTTAAGCTTAGCCAACATTTTTGAAGCTCCTTCTCCACATGCAAGACTCTACTCTTTGTTATAAAGTGTACTGGAGATAAACATCCTAGAATACATCCCTTTTAATGTTTAACACTAGGATAAAGTTCTAGACCATGGCAACCTGATGATATCCTGGTTACTAGACAAGGAAAACTATGCAAGTCTTCGTGTTTCCCTTTTTTACCTTGGCTGTTAGGAAGCTCAGATGTAAAATTTTGTGTTTCACTGCAATAGCTATTCTTAGCTAGATTTTTAGCACACTACCATCCCTAGCTACTGTCTGGCTCTTTCTCCTGCATCTTTGCTTTACTATGCTTTTTATTGGAATTCCTTTCAAGTCCCTTGGAAATAAGCAAGATGTGAGTATAATGTGTTAGGCCTTGTCCTGGGGGATATTGGAAACACAAAGATGAACAAGACCCTCCCCAACCCTCAAAGAATTCTCAAGCTAGGAGTGGAAGTGGGAATAATTAAGGATGCAAATCAAAACACCGCAGGAAGATGTAAGCAGAGGTTTAACAAAGGTGTAATAGAGCATTTCTGGGGCCTGAATAAAGGGCTGGGGACGCCAGAAGCCTGCACGGAAGAGGTAGCATCCGAGTGGGATTTGAGAAAAAAGTAGGATTTCAACCAAAACACATTCGTAGGGAAGTTATGCTGAGCTAAAAGAGAGACAAGGAGGTAGGAAAGAGGGAAGGATCTTCATGGATTAGCCAGGAATCTGGTTTGACTGGAGCTTGGATGGCTCGGGGCCAGGGAGGGTCTGCCTGGTGGGGACGGTGTTGTCACTCGCCCATCTGGTCCTTCCCTGCAGGGTGTGATCACAGTCAAGGGCTTGGTGGACCGGGAGAAGGGTGACTTCTATACCTTGACAGTGGTGGCAGATGACGGTGGCCCCAAGGTGGACTCCACTGTGGTGAGTGGGTCCCCCTGTGAAAGCCCCAGAATACCCCCAAACCCACATCTTCACCAGCCACCCAACCCATGGGCCAAGCAATGGGCAAGGGTCTCAGACCCGTGCCATCCCTGCCCAGGCAGCCTGGACTAGGGACGGGGCCTCTGACAGGTGGGGTGAGGGGTGGCATCCTCAACAGACCACAGCTTGGAGCAGGGGCTGGAAGAACTGTGGGACAGCTAACCATCTGCACCTTTGCTTTTTTTCACCCTTGCGCTCCTCCTGCCATCTCTCCCTAACAGAAGGTGAGTAGCCTGTGGACTGGTTGTCCCCGTGTCTGTTGGCTATGACCAGTGCCTGCTTGGGCCCTGGCTTGTCAGGGGACCTGCTGCCCCCTGGAGAGAGGACACATGGACTGGCCTCTGCTCAGACTCTTTCATGACCTCCCCAGTCCATCCACTCTTGTGTCCTAAGTCCAGGCTCTTCTCGGGCACTTTCCCTGCCCTCTGTCCTGCCCTGCCCATGGGGACCTGGGGTGGGGGTAGGAGGTGTGTTTTAAAGGCGTAGATGGGACATGCAATGGAAGGAGCACTGAGGCCCTGCCCCAGCTCTGCTCCTCTCTGGCTGTGTGACGCAGGCAAGCTGCTTAACCTCTCTCTGCTTCCCTTTCCTCGTTTCCAAAATGAGAATCACCCCAGCAACCCTGCCTGCCCCAGAGGAAGATTATGGATAGAAAAATCCTTTGCAAATGAATCCCTGGAGAAGGGTGTAATCAGAGCAGCCTTCTCACCCACCGTCTGAGCGCCACATCTGTAAAGGGGATGCCTCCCTCTCTTGGGGTTTGGTGTAAGGACTTTGTAAGAGAAAAGGGTGTGTAAAGTGGGGTGCACCATCCCAGGACCGGAAGGAGTGCTTGGGGGAGGGCAGCCGTGAGCACGGTGTGACTCCCTGCCCTCAAGGCCTCCGGGCCCCAGCTGCTCCAGAGGGGCCAATAAAAGCAGCTGATTAGTTTTGGGGGCACTTGAGGAAGGGGCACTGCTGAGGGCCCTGGTGCAGACAAGCTTCCTAGAAATGGAGCAGGGCCCAGTCTGCAGCACAGGAAGGTGGGGAGACACAAGCAGGGGGCCTCCGAGCTGGGGGTTGAGATGCAAGGGAGGCCACCCAAGAAGGCCCATGTGTGTGGAGGGAGGAGGGGTCCTTGGGCACATGCCATCAGGCCGGACACCCTCCGTAGACCACCTGAGTGTCCATGTGAGACATCAGCCTCATCATCAGCCTTGGTCACAGCCATGGTTTTGCCCCCAACTGAGTCCCTTTCACATTAGCCTTTCACAGAAGCCAGCCTGATGTCCAGTCTAAGGGCCCAATTCAGCCTCGTGGGGACCTTGGCCCCACGACCCTGTGGTGTGCCTGGCTCCATGGTCCTGGTACAGCCTGCTCCTACCCAGAAGCACAGACCCCACCCCCCCAGAGACCCATGGACCCTACACAGCTTTCTCGGCCCTGGGGTCTCAGAGGGCAGCCGATGAGCAGGATCCTCAGACAGTGGGCAGGGGGCTGATGTCCTGCAGCTCCCAACCGAGGAGCCCAGGACTAGCCTGTCCCGCAGCTGCCCTTCCCAGCTGGAAGGTCTGGTGCTCAGAGAGGTCCAGCAGGGCTCTTACTCATCAGTAATACGGGCCCAGGGCCCCTCACCGCTCGGTTGTCATGAGAAGTGGGAGTGGTGAGGCCATTGAGCCCAATAAGCAGGAGAGATGGCCAGGGTGCTCCCCCGGAGGCTGCTGAAGCCCCCACCCCACCCCACCCCAGGGACCAGGGAGCCATTTCCTCTGTGGGTTGGCGGGGGCCCTTCAGAGCGCACCCCAGTGCTTGGCCCCTGTATTTCCAGTCACCGCACCCTGTTCCAGGAAGAAAGATCCACCCCGCACCCAAGGCTTCCTCTCCCAGGCTCCCAGGGGCCACTGCCCCAGATACACCAGCCTGGTGAGCCCCAAACCCATTTAAGGTGCTAGGGTGGAGACAGGCCAAGAGCCTTTTAAAGGTGGCATCATTTCCCTCGAGAGGCCGGAACCCCAAAACCACAGCTCATCTACTACTGCCTCCTCCCCGCCCGCAGCCCCTGCAGCCCTGGAGGGGGAAGGAGCAGACCAGGCAGGGCAGGCCTGGGGGCTCAGGGAACACCCTCGGGCCTTAGGGGAAGGGAGATTTGAACCCGGACACAGACCCATACCTAATTCCCCCAAATCTTGGCACCTGTCCTCCCTCCTTGCCCACTGAAGCTGACGCCCCCAACTGGGAGATCGGACTGTCCCCTCACCCCCACCTCACAGCCATCGTCATCATCAGGGTAGTAATCATGGAAGGAGGACCTGCTGTGTGCCAGGCTCAGGGCCGGGTTCCAGGGTGGGACAGGAAGCCAGAATCAGGCACAGCTCCTGCCTTCAAAAGCATAAGAAACACTAAGGGAAAGATTCTGATCAAATGATCACACCAACGTATGTGTGCCACACACATGATCTAGTTGGGGAAATCTAGTAAGACATGATCTAGTTGGGGAAATCAAAGAGGGCTTCCCTGAGGAAGTGACTCAAGCTATGATCCGCAGATTGTATAGGAGTTAGTGCAGCAAAGAGGGAAGAGTATTTGAGCCAGGGGGAACAGCATGTGCAGAGGCCTTCTGGTGAGAGGAAGGTGAGTCCAACAAGACCTCAACTGGAGAAAAGGAGTTTGGGAGGAACCAGATCACAGGGACTTGTCTATTTCTACCCTAAAAGCAGTGCTGAAGGCATTATTAGTCCTGTTTCACAAGGGAGCAGACTGGGGCTCAGGGACTTCATGGAAAACTCCCTGACCAAAATTCCTGAGGAATGGGCAGAGCCTTGGGGAATAAGCTCAGGAATTTCTACTGGGCAGACAGGGGACAGGGACTGCCAACATGCAGACCCCTTTTGTTTGCTCCCTGATTCCTCCCAGGGTCCCAACACGCTAGGTGCTCTTGTTCCTATTTTTCCACCAATGAAATGGGAAATCAGAGAGGCTGGGTAACTTTCCCTCCAGTCGCACAGCCAGTGAGTGATGGCGTTGACCCTGCTGCAAATCCTGGGCTCCTTCTGCTACGGTTCTGATAGCTGCCTAACGGTGCAGGGAGCACAGCTAGACCTGAGAAGCGTAAAACCAGTTACATGAAATTTTCTTTTATTTTTACTAATTTCTGGAAGGTTTCATGTAAAAATCTAGATTGCTAGTTTCTCTTGCAAAAGTAAGAAGCCATGCCAGTACTAAGCCAGCAATCCCCCTATGGATTTGGAGTGGAGTAGCTCCCGTCCTCGTTAGCTTTCCTGCTCTCCCCAGCTCCACCACCTCCTACGGTCTCCCCTCCTGATCCTCCCCCTTGCCCTCCAGACCCCCCAGCGTGTATACGTGTGGTCTTCTTTAGCGTTGCTGCTAAAGAATGAGCTCAGGGCCTCCTGGAAGTCCGGGATTGGCCTAGGTCAGCTCTGAAATCTTGCCATCATTCCAGAACCAACTGGAGGTCTGGTCCCCCTGGATCTACAGGCTGCTGAAGGGGGGTGCGGGGGGAGGAGGGAGTAATCTGAGCTCATTCCCCGCCAGGTCTACATTACTGTGCTGGACGAGAATGACAACAGCCCCCGGTTTGACATCACCTCCGACGTGGTGGTCAGCGTGCCCGAGGACTGCCCCGTGGGCCAGCGCGTGGCCACCGTCAAGGCCCGGGACCCCGATGCTGGCAGCAACGGGCAGGTGGGCACCAAATGAAAGAGCACTTAGCTTGTCACTGGGAGGGGGGTCATCTAGGCCATGCTCCTGTCCCCAAGCAAGAAGAGGAGGCTCAGCCAGGCTCTGCTTCTCTCCCCGAGCAGGACCGCCCTGCACTCACAGGTCCCCTCTGAGGTCAGGGCCAAGAGCCAGAGCTAATTCATAGAGCAGTGTGGGCTGTTGGCCCTGCCCAAGTCGAGTGGACACAGAGCACCGGTCAGCTATAGCTTGGTCTCACCGGGAAGGTCAGAACAGGGAGGGCTAAGCCTCCCTTATTTGCAGGCCATGCAGCACCTCACACAGCCAGAGGCAACCCTCCCCGCAGGCCCAGGTCCCTGTGACAACAGGTTCCTCTGCCCTCCTGCTTCCCAGCGCCCCAGCCCCAGGGCAGGAAACCCTACCCATGGCTCCAGGATTGGGCAGCCCAGGGCACGGAACGGCATGGTGGGGTACAGCCACCTCCAGCCCCTCTGATCTGCTCTATGAACTGGGTGTTCTGTACATAGGTATATTTGAGGGGAAGACTTCCACTGGTTTAAAAACGGCTTGTATACCTCTGGGGCTAGAGGTCTGTGGATTCAAATCTTCATTCTCTTTGCCACTTAAAGCTGTGTGACCTTGGCCAGTTGCTTCATGTTTCTGAGCCTCCTGCCTATGAACTGAAAATAACAGTTCCTTTTTAACAGGGTTGTGGTAAGAGCCAAATACAATTCATGCATCACCACAGCATGTGCCGGGCTCAGACAGGAGCTCGGTCATCGTTAGAGCTTTCCCTTCCTACCTTGTGCATGTGCAGGCGAGTTCATACACACCAGCTCTCCTGGCCCGTAGGCCACTATGCTGACGTCCCCAGGCCCAGGAACCTGCCTCGTTGGGCCTGCCACCCCCTTCTGTGGGACAGAAACTGCTTCTGCATAGAACACTCTACTTTCAAATGCCCTAGCCAAGCGGAGGACCCAGGTGGGCAGGGGAAGACCAGCACAGCCTCTTGGCCTGAACTGGCACCTCTCCTCCCCACTGTCACCCCCCCAGGTGGTCTTCTCCCTGGCCTCAGGCAACATCGCGGGGGCCTTTGAGATCCTCACCACCAACGACTCCGTCGGTGAAGTGTTTGTGGCCAGGCACCTGGACAGAGAAGAGCTGGACCACTACATCCTCAAGGTGGGTGGCGGCCCCCCGGGGCTGAGAGGTGGCCGCCTCAGTCCCTCGGCCAGTCACTGCTGACCATGCAGGAGGGTGCTGGGCCCATCAGCACACCCCGGTGGTCAGCTTCCCTGCAGTCACCAAGTAACTTGGGGACAGGACTGGAAGCAGGAGGGAGGCCAGCCTGGAAGAGGGGATCTCTGAACTCCGAGCAAGAAGCAGCTGCCCCTGCTGCAGTAAGAGCCAGGAGAGAAAGGCTGACTGAGCTGAGAGAGCCTTGGCTCTTCTACAAGCTCAGTGTGGCCTTGGCCAGAATATTTACCTAGCCTGGCCTTCAGCTTCCCCACCTATGCAATGGGCAGGAGAGCCCCTCCTTGGCCTGCATCTGCCAAAGTGAGAAATAAATGCAGGTGTAAGAAACCCAAAGGTGGGTGGGCCACAGTGGCTCAGCAGGCAAGAATGCTTGCCTGCCATGCCAGAGGACCCGGTGCCTGCCCATGTTTAAAAAAAAAAAAAAAAGAAACCCAAAGGCCACCGTTATTGCCGAGTTGCTATGGCTGGCATGCTTCCTCCGGGGGTTGGGGACTCAGCGGTGGCCCTTCTGGATGGAGCGGAGCTGGAGCACCAGTGGCTGCTCGGTGAGTGTCTGGGAAGCATGAAGGCTCACAGGGACAGGCTCAGGCTGTGGTTAGGGCACAGGCTTATTGCTGAAAAGATTATTCGAGGCTGTTTCCCTCTCTGCCATAAATCAGATCTGAGTAGCTCTGAGTGCATGGGGCAGAGAACTTTGAAGCCAAAGACAGGGACCTTGGATCAGGTCACAGGCCCAAGGTCATGTTCAGGGGCTGGCAGAGCCCAGATCATAGTTAGGGGTGGGATCAGGAGGTCAAGACTCATCATACTGGAGTCAGGAGGCCAAGTCAGACAAGGGTTCGGCAAGGATTGTTTGCAACAGGGGGCAGCAGGTGACGCCTCAGGGAGAGTCCAGAGCTGGCAGGGATGGGTCAGCACGTCTCTCCAAATTGTCCCCACCAGGTAGACGGCCCCTTTGGGCTCCATACTCCTGATCCCCACAGCCCACCCCCAGCACCCTCTACCCCGACCTCAGTCATGCTTCTTCCCTGCAGGTTGTGGCTTCAGACCGTGGCACCCCTCCACGCAGGAAAGACCACCTCCTGCAGGTGACAGTCCTGGACATCAACGACAACCCTCCGGTGATTGAGAGCCCCTTTGGGTACAACGTCAGCGTGAACGAGGTGAGGGCAGACCCCAATGCCTGGACAGTTGGCCATTTGGGATGGTCAGTGAACACGAGCCAACCCTGAAGCACCTGTCCACGTGTCTGCTCAGCCTGAGGTCTCACAGGTCTCAGGATGGGGACTGGGTTTACTCATTCATTATTACACCCTCCGTGCCTGGCCTGGGTCTTGGAATGGGATGCATTTTTGTGGTAGGAGAGGAGAGGAAAAGAAGAAAGTTGCCTTTCATCAGAACGGAAACTGAGGTTTACCCTTGGCTTGCTGCAGGGGGAAAAAAAAATGTAGTTATTATTCAGCCCTGAGATTGGAGCCACTCCAGGAGAATTTTTGCTCTGGCATTGCTGGATATCATGCCAGGTTAGACAGTCATCAAAGCAGTTTGGCACAGGGGTTTAGAGTCCAGCTCAAATCCTGGCTCTGTCTCGGACTAACTGTGTGGACATGTACAAATTACTCCCCTGTCCCCACCCCCACCCCTAGTTTTCTTATCTGAAAATGGGGATAACCCCAACACCTAACTCCTAGGGTTGTAGAGAAGATTCAATGAATTAACATAGGACCCAACACATACTTGGTGCTCACAAAATGTTTGCCACCATCATCTCCATCTTCACCATCATTGCTCCGGAGTAGACAAGGCAAGTAGACAAGCTTCTTGGAGATCTAGGTGAAGCATTGGGCTCCCAAAAGCAGACACTAGGCTTTTCCCCAAAGGCCTGGAATCCAAATGACCGCTTTCCTGCTCTCCTCCCAGAACGTGGGTGGGGGCACCCCAGTGGTCCAGGTGAGGGCCACCGACCGTGACATCGGGATCAACAGCGTCCTGTCCTACTACATCACGGAAGGCAACAAGGACATGACCTTCCGCATGGACCGCATCAGCGGCGAGATCGCCACGCGCCCCGCCCCGCCAGACCGTGAGCGCCAGAGCTTCTACCACCTGGTGGTCACTGTGGAGGACGAGGGCACCCCCACCCTGTCGGTGAGTGATGGGGTGGCAGCCGGGAGGGAGAGGGGGAGCGAGGGGCAGCTCTACCTTCTGCAAAAAGGGGGAGCAAAATGGGTGGAAACGGAATTCCACGCCGTGGGCGCTTCCTTGAACACTCTTTTATCGTGTATTTAGTCCTTCAGCCCGCAGTATTTATGGAGTGCCAGTTATGTGCAAAGCCAGAGTGCAGTTTCTCCTGCCTCTGCTGTCATTCAGAGCTTCTGTTTAGTCTTCTTTGCTCTCGCAGAGCAGCGCTATGGAATGGTACGGGCTGAGCAAGTGGGAGCTAAACTCCAGCCCGCACTCCACTAACAAAGCTGTGCAGCAATTTGTTGCCTTGTGGGAAATAAGGAAAGGCACCCTCTGATCCCCTTCCCCTAAATCATGTTGGTGGGACACATTGTGGCGCCACATCAGGGTGGGAACGGCTTTGGTGGGTCCCATGATCCAGTCTGATGTCTGTATGGACATGACCACCACTCAAGACAGTGCTCAAGGCTAGCAAGTCTAGAGAAGGAGCCGGGGGTCTAAGGGGCTGGGTGGTGAGACTGTCTGAGGAATTGTGGGCTGGGATGGGAGGTGAATGCAGAGGGGGAGTAGTTTGCCAGTTGAGTGTGGGAAGTTTGGAGTCAGAAGCACTGAGCCTGCGGTCACCTGGCTACTCGATCATGAACAAGTCCGAACCTGCCCAGAATATTGGTTTTGTCATCTGTGAAAGAGAAATAGTAATATCCACATCATAGCTGTTATCTGGGGAATCAAATTAGATCATGTCTATGGAAATATTTAGTAAATGATGAGGAGAAGGAGAAGGAGGCTTGTATCAGCTAAATATGACTTCAGTAATGCAGGATTACAAACAAAACAAAACTCAGAGGCGTAAGACAACCTTTTTTTTTTTTTTTTTTTAACTCCAGTTCTATGTGCTGGCCACTTAAACCTGGCTTAGCCAGGCAGTTCTTCTGGTTTCAGCTGGGTTCCCCCATCATGTGTGGATGGGCAGCTATGTGACAGCTGCATGATATGTTTCTAGGGCTTGGCTGGCTGGCAGCTGGGTTATAGGGGCAACCAGGCTACATACCTCTCCTTCCCCAGCAGGTTAGGCCATGCTTGTTCTCATGGCAGCTGGAAAGGGTCCTAGGAGAGAGAAGCACAAACATGCAAGGCCTCTTGGGGCCCAGGGGCTTGGAACTGGCACCAGGTCATTTCGGCCGCATTCCACTGGTCAAAGCAAGTTACATTGCCAGCCCAGATTTAAAACATGGGGAAATGAATTCTGCCTTTTGTTTCAGCACTTTAAAGGTATCAATCCACTGCCTTCTGGCCTCCGTGGTTTCCACTGAGATAATCAACTGTAAATGGCTTATATGTTTTGAGTCACTTCTCTCTTGCTGCTATAAAGAGTCTCCATCTTTGGCTTTCGTCAGTTTGATTATAATGTGTCTCAGTGTGGCTCTCTTTAAGGATCTCCTTATCCTTCTTGGAGTTTGTTGAACTTCTTGCTTGTGTAGAGTCATGTCCTTTATATCAAATTTGGGACTTTTTGACCACTATTTCTTCAAAGGTTCTCTCTGCCCGTCTCTAGTACTCTTCTCCTTTTAGGACTCCTTTTTTTTTTTTTTTTAATTTGCATATGGGCAGGAGGCACCAGGGATTGAACTCCAGACCTCCAGCATGGCAGGTCGGAGCTCTGCCTGCTGAGCCACGGCAGCTGCCCACTTTTAGGACTCCTTTTATGCATATGTTGGTATCCTTAACATGTTATCCCACAAGACTCGTAGGCTCTGAAAGCTTAGAATCGTCTCGGGGTTTTTTGTTTTGTTTTGTTTTGTCTTTTCTGAGGATACATCCTGCCCTGAGCATGTGCATAACTTTTTAGGTTCCTTATATATGTGGTAGGTTTTCAAAGCCCCAATTCTCAAAAGCAAACAAACAACAAAAAACCCTCAATCTCTGGTTTTTCTCCCAGGCTTTAGGAGTGTCTGTTATGTAACCCAACTGTTATTTTATGCCCCAGGTGGCAATGACCTGTTCATTTGACTTTCATTGTTTTCAAAGACTCATGTAGTTACTCCACTCTGATCGAGTTCCAAGTCAGGCAAAACAAAGGGAAGTCCCCTGCAGCAGTCTTTCAGGAAAAACCCAGTCAGGTCAAAACAGACAAACACAGTTCCTTGGGAACAAGGTCCATTCTGCTCTCTCCAGAACCAAGTACCCACACCTAGAATGCAGGCTGCCATCTTCGAGGCTTCCACCACAACCTGGGAGGAGGGTCAAGGCTAGGACAAAGTAAAATGCCAGAAACATCTCCTACCCTATTTCAGTGACCTTTCTCCTGGCTGAGTGTCTGCTTCGTTCCTGTAAACATTTGACTATCTTCCAGGAGTTCCAAGAAGGTTGAGTATGGCAGATTTTTGCCAAGATTTTCTTTATTTGTAGGGAGGTCCCTACATTTCTGTGTTCCTGACATCACCCTCTAACCTCTGCCTTTTGGGAAAAGGAGTTGCAAAGTCACATTACGAACAGTGTGGATATAGGAAGAGGTGAAGAATTGGGGCTATTTCTGCAATAAGTCTACCCTGTGACGATCACCATCAGGGACCCCGGTTGTAAATGAGGCTCAGCTCTGCCCCTTTCCCACTCAGATGTCCCTGAAAGGACCCCTCTCTTTTGGCATCCGCACTGTGGGGTGTGAGGACAGGGCAGGTGGGGCTGGGCTCTTTATCTGGCAGCATCTCCAGGGAGAGTGGTTGAAATGGGCCAATCCCAGGAAACCTGCTGCCACATTGTGAGGAGCCTAGGAAATGGGGCTGGCTCTGGGAACCCCCTTGTGCATCCTCAGTTCCACCACTGGTCACCACTGGTCTCCTCAGCCATTCACACCCAGTGGGCCAAATAGAAGAGGCCCATTTACAGGACAAAAGATTGGGGAATAGTGTCATTTATTGTTTTGACATAACCCTTCCTCAACTACACCTAGCTTCCCGGTGGTCAGCTAGAGATATTTTCAGCTGCAAATATCAGAAACTTAACTATGGGGTTATAAATAAATGAGAATGTATTTTTTTTCATATAAAAAAATTCTGGAGAGAATTAATGAATGCTGGTTTCAGGCTCAGTGATGTCAGAGCTAAACTTTCTTGGCCTTGCCTTCCTGGTTGCAAAGTGGCTGCTTTATCTCCAGCTGTCATGTCAACATTCAAAGCAAGAAGATGGCAAAAGCACATCTTTCACCAGCCACATCTGCCCTATTCTCAGGAAAGCAAAAGTTTTCCCAAAGCCACCCTCCAGCGTTCTGCTCACGTCTCATGGACCCCACGTGGGTCACGTGGGTGCTGTAGCTTCAAGGGAGGCTGGAAAAATGAGAGATAGGATTGTCATAATTGGCTTAATTCTTGGGGCTAGATATACCACTGCCCTATACAAGAGCAGGGCTCTGTTAGTGAGGAAGAGGTAAGAAATAGAATTTGGGTGGACAACTGATACCATTTGCCATGCTGCTCTTTCCCACCTCAACCCAGGCTAATGACACCCTTACCCCCCATCCAATCCCACCCCTATTAGTTCTAATTGTGGTAAAATGTGCATAACATAAACATCATCTTCACTATTTTAAGTGGACAATTCTGTGACATTAAGTACATTGACACATCTCTTTCACCACTAAGTATTTCCAGACTATTTTCATCACCCCAAACCAAAACTCACACTCATTTAGCAATAATTCCCCATTGCCCCTTCCTTCCAACCCTAGTAACCACACTTCTGCTTTCTGTCTCTACAGAGTTGCTTATTCTATTTATTTAATAAAAGAGAAATCACGTAACTTATATTTTATACCCTGAGGCTCAGAGGCAAGATCTGGCTTCCTTTTGGTCCACAGAAGAAGTGAGAATTGAAGAAATGGGAAATCATCCTCGCCCCATTCAACCACTCAGAATGGTAGGATCGTGACCAAGTAGTCCCTGCAGAATGTGGGACAAGTGCCCACAGACAGACAGAGTTTCCATCTGTCCGCAAGACCCTCTGCAGAGACCATGCCACCCTCAGGGGACTCCCCGAGCACCTCCTCCCACACTGGTCCCCGACATTCTGGCCCTCCTTGGAAGTAGCTCTCAGCCTGTGCCGGATTCCCAGTGAGAGTGTGGGAAGTTGGGGCGGGCCAGAAATGCAGTCTCCCCTTCTCCACCTAAAACCATCACCCAGTGATGGAGTACCATCGCCGCCCCCCAGTCCTCAGAAGACACCCTCAGGATGAGTAGACTCAGGATGGAGCTCCCTGGGCCATCATGCATATGGCCTCCTGGCTGAGTCAGATCCCAGCTTTCTCCAGACCGTGATATAGACGAACAGCAATAGGCACCAACTGGAGAAAAATCTTAAGTTAAAAAGAATTTGTTCCTTTCCTTTTTTCTTCTTTTTTTTTTTTTTTTTTTGCTTCTTTAACTTAGGAAACAGATCTCCATTATTTGATATTTGCAGGGGTCATCTCAGTGAAGAACTGCAGTGATGCCTGCAGCATAATTTGAGAACCTAGCACTAGGGCATATTTGTTCATTCGTTCACTCATTCATCATTCATTCATTCATTCAGCACTGACTACATGCGAGGCCCTATACAAGAAGCTAGGAAGTCAGAAAAAGCACCAGGAGCACAGAGCCAGGAGTTTTCTGGAGGAGGCATCATTTGTATCCATATCTTAAAGGATGAGGATCTCTAATGAGGAACCCCAGGATTCATCTACCCAGAGCCTCCCAAAAGCCAGGAGAAATCCTACATCCCAGCTCCCACATCTCTCCTTTTCTTGCTAGACCCACCTCCCCCGTTTCCTGAGAGATGGACATTCCTGCAAACAATCCAGGCGGCTCCACCCAACTGTCAGCCCTGTGTCACCCAGGGCTCAGAACAGCTGTACTGCAAGGGTCACCAGGCCAGCCCCAGGCCCATCTCACAATGGTGCACCACCCAGCCAGGGGAAGTAATTGGGCAGCCTCGGCCCCTGGCTAGCTCCCGGCCACAGACAGCCAGGCTTGAGGGAGGGGTCTCAGTAGCTGCCCTAGAAGGCCCTACAAGAGGAAGGGCTG
>PVIY010020196.1:26730-44550 GCA_004026745.1 Myrmecophaga tridactyla | reverse complement strand
GGCTCTCGGCTCCTCTCAGCTGTCTACTGTTCGAGACGGTCGTCGCCTGCCCCTCGCCGGGGAGGCGGGGTGTGAGGAGAAAGACGTGGTTTGTTGTGGTGAAGCTTTCTCCAGCGACGCTTCCCCACCATTGCCTTTAGGGAGTCGAAGAATAAACGGCGGTGTGTTCGCGCGGGCACCTAATCCCGGCTCCAAGGCATATTGTGAGAGAAACCAAGGCACAGCCTCTGCCGGGGCTGAACGTGGACTTGTGTTGTCCAGGTGCCATGTCATTCCTGCATCATCTCGGAATTGACCGGCATCTCTCTGGCGCTCTCTGACCCCTCCCCCAGCATTACCTTCTGTTTCCTAAGCTCCTATTTGTCCCGAGAGTCTAAAAGAGAACCTTCCTAATCTAAATAATAGTTGCGGTTTTCTTCTTGAATCTTAAGGAAAAAAGCTAGAGAATTAATTTTCGAATTAGGAACCAGCATTTTTTTTTTCCCAAGGAGCAATTCATCAGGGATTAAGTTACTTTAACGGTCTTGCTTGAGGAGTACATTTGCTGAGAAGAGCCCATTTGAAAGCATCATGGGAACTGAAATCTGTTTTCTGGTAGGAAACCAGGTGGAAGCGTACAGTAGCTGAGAGTGGGCTGGGGGGAGGAGGGGCGCGGACATCCAGGGAATGTACTTTTACTCTTTTTGTTTTGACTAGTGACTTGTGATTCAGAAGAGTCCAATTCACGTTCCAGTTTTTTCTTTTGTTAGTTTTGTTGTGTAAAATTTAAAGAGAGTTGGATATTCCCACATCTGCTTTGGGAATGTTAGTATTTCATAAAGCGCATATTCATTTCTCTCAGAGGATGCTCCTTTTGGTGCAAAATACCCCTCCCCCCCTTTTTTCTGTATGAACTGAAAATAAAGGAACCTAATAAAAATGTAAAATTTGTTGACATTTAGCTGGTATCCTTGAGTATAACAATCCTTGATTGTTTCTACTTGGTTTTATCATTTATTTAGAGTAATGAGGAAAGTGATGGTAAAACATTTCGCTACGTCATCTTAGATTTATGATGAAGTGACTGATGAATAAGTGATTTCAAACGCAATGTATACACGCAACACCTAAGAGTATTACTTTTGTATTCTATTTTATTGCAAGTGAAATTGACTAGTTTTAAAGTGGCATCCATAGGAGTGAGTTTGATGACAATATATTTTTGGGTTTTCAAACTCCAGAGCTTTACATCATGATGCCTTACTGGTCATTTAACTATTTTGGTTTTTAAATAAATACTTAAAGATAAAAAATGTAAGCACTTGAAATGCAATTATCATGTTTTTATGAGTCTTTCATATATTTACTTGGATGAGCCTATAAAGTGTATTGTGATGAGAGCTTTTGAACCTAATGTCAATTTCATTCACATATCTCAATTCTATTTGAGTTTTAAATGCATAACAGCCTTCTTATGCTGTAATAAAATTGCTCACATTTTCCCTCACAAGCCACATTCTTTTGAAATGATAATTAAAAATAAACAGATATAGAACAGTAAAATAGTTTAGCTTGGACATTTTAAATGAAAGAATGAAAATAGGGACATTATAAATGTTATACAAATCACAGTATTTACCAGAATGCATTAGTGATTTGTTGTATTTAAAAGCTTACCAATAATTAATTACTGTTAGAATGTCAAATCAAAGAAAAGGATGAACACAGAGGAAAAACTCATTTAATATATAAAGCCTTTATTATGTGTAGAGATGACACCTGCCTAGCAGAGCTTATAATAGGAGAAAATTTAATTAGAAAGGTCATTTGACTTTAATAAAGGTTTCAGTTATTGAATTATTGAGGAATCTAATTCCTAATTATAAACCAACCTTAGGGGAAAAGGGCTCTTTATTTTGATAAAAGATTAAGCCTAGGGAAAAAAAAATACTCATATTCCACTGTAACATCTTAGCTTCTTATTATTATCCAGGAATTTAAAAATAGTATTAAGAGCCTTCCCTGTAAGGCTGCAACTTTCCTTTTACATGTAGCTGTTTTCATTTTAAGACTGACCTAAAGTCTGCTATTGAATGTTGTCATTAAACAAGGGGTCATTTCTTGTGTAAATTAATAGTGTTTGCTCATGAGTTAAGCTTGTTCTCTGGAAAATAATGATGCATTTTCTCCTTAATACTTAACAATCCACGTTTAGTGGAGTAACCATATCTTCTCCTCTCACACAGTTTGCTTATACTGATTTTTGACGCCACTGCATGAATTTGTATGTGAATATGTTTACTTCATTTAGTTGCAGCTGTAAAAACTGATTTTTGGGTGACAAGTTTGAGATTGTTATGAATAAAATGAGTCATGAATGAATTTCTTGTTTGTGATTTCTTTTTGCTGAAGTGATTAATTTACATATTAATGCGATATAGTGTGAGTAACCAGATTGTTCTTTTGGTTGTTCAGGCTGAGATATGTTCTGTCAATCAGAGGCAGCTTAAGGATAAATGAATAGAAGCTGAGACTTGATTTGAATATGGGGGTTCAGAAGCTGACTTGGGGTCTGCACATTGGTCTGGTTTGTGTATTTAAGAACTTAATTTATTCAACTACTTTCATGTCCTTTTTTTTTTTTACTGCAATGAGGATGATGATAATAATAGCTAACATTTATTGAGTTATTGAGTCCTTGCTATGTGTCAGGTGCTATGCTTGGTGTTTTTACATGGATAACCTCAATCCTCATAAAAACCCAAAGAAGAAGGACTCTTAGGGGTTCAATTTTCCAGGATATTTAGAGAGCTTGAATAACTTGCTCAAGGCTAATTTCATTTAAAGTAACACAGTGGAACTAAGATTTAATCTTAGGTGTTTGGGCTCCATAGCCCATGTTCTAAACAACTGTACCATATTGCCCCTCCATATGGAGATCCTCCAGTTCCTTAGATTAATACTTTTAACTTCTTTGGTCACACTTAAAAAAACCACATATATAAATAAGAAGCTGCTTTATTAATAATTTTATACATATTTATTTATGTTTGCCTCATTTTACAGAGAATTTGAGATGACCCCTGAAGTGGAAGCAACTTTACTTAAAAGAAAGTATTTTTCTTGAATAGAGCTCTAAATGTAATTGAGTTGTTTATTTAAGTTCAAAATGTGTGTTTAGAGTGCATATAACTTGTTTATGGAGGTGTTAAATGAAAACTGTACTAGTTGCTAATGTGCAAATGTTTTTTAATGATATACTTGTTAGAAACATTAGCTCTTCAATGCTAATTATATAGGCAGAGGATTCCACATAATTTTGTTCTAGCCTAGCTAGTAAATAGACTTTGAACTTTGCACAAATCGAATAAGTGTTTTGATTAATGGGGACTAATAGGAAAATTTTTAAAAGTGATTAAGTTGAGGGGAATTCATTTCAATATGGTAGGCAGTGTTCAAATAATGTGTATTAATGTGAGGTTTCTAAAGATGGATATGTTAATTATCAAATTAAGGTTGTGTTGGGGAAGAACCTTCGAAGTGAGCGATTTGATACTATTGTTGAATGGACAGGACCAGATAATTTAACAAAATCCAAAAGTCATTTACACAGTTTAGATAGTCATTAATGTATTCTTAAATCCTTTGACTGATTTTGAATGAGTGTTTAAAATTTGAGGAGTTGCGGGTCCTCTAATTGTAAATGAGGTCAAGCACAGAAGTATTCGTATTAGTAAAACTTCTTAATTCAAAATATTTTTGTATTGAGGGGTATTTTGTTAAGATGTCAAAGCATCTGAATTAGTGAATATTTTTCAAGACTATAGCTATTAGATAAATGGGTGCTAGCATTGAAAATGTGGTAAATTGTTGAAAAATAATGATTCATGGTTTCTAAATTCTCTTTAAAGTATTAAAATCATGAACTTTTTTTTTCACTCATCAATGAATTGATGGAACCTGAAATTCTGAAGATATTTTTGCTGAATTAATATTACATAATATACTTTAAGATGCCACAAATTCACAGTTGGAAGAATTTAATTACCATAATCAATATGTCATTTTTATCAATAATGTCCAAAAAGCTATAAAACTAGGTGAACTGGACTGAATAGGATATCTATGTTGTAAAATTTACTTATGATTAACAGACTTCAAAAAATGATTTAACTTCTTTAAGAACAAATTTGGGCAGTCAGAACCTGGGAGGAATGGAAACTTAATAGTTAGCTATGTTGGAGGGTAGGCTATTGGATTCTCTTTCAAATGGAATGGAAATTTAGTACATTAGGTGTTTTTCTTAGGTAGTAAGGTAGTATCTCTTGCTAGGGATAATGAACAGAGCTAAATTATGAAGTTTTATTTATTATTACTTATTTAATTTATAAGAGAAGGCTTCAAGCAGCTAAAAAGAAAAAGATATCTTTTCTCTCTCATCAGACCTGTTGAGAGCCCTGAGCTAATGTACTGTATAGAATAATCCAATTTAATTTTTTATATGGTGAGCTTTTTTTTTTTTTACCTCTAAGTCTGCTCTACAGTTTCTAAGACTCTCAGCATTAATTTAAAAGTCCTAATGGATTATTTTATACTAAACACATTCTTATTAAGTGGAAGTAAGAAGGGGCAACACTTGTTTAGCCCTTACGGGGTGCCAGGCATGGACTCTGTTAATATACTTCCCAGATCTTCAATACTTTACCTGTTTTCACATCCCCATGTCAAACTCAGAGTTAGCAAGACAAATCGTTTGCCTAAGGTCACATACTAGTAAGGGGCTAAGCTGGATTTAGCCTTGGATATGACTCCTAAATCAGTACTCTTAGGAAATATGGGCAAATGAAGTCAATGAGCGTGGATTTATTGAACTCTAAGTGTACTGGGTAAGAATATACAAGGACATATGAAAGCTTAAAAACTGAAATATGTGTAAAAAGAGGGCCAACAGAAAAAGATATGCCACCACAAGTTTCAAATGAATATGTAAAATGAAGGCAGTTGGGTATAATGAAGCTAATTAGGGCAAAAAAAAATTCATAGTGTGTCAATTTATTCTTAAAAAAGAAACCTGAAAAACCACAATCCTGAAATTGAACTAGGACATAAGTGGAAAGTAGACAATATATATGAGTTTACAGTGTCATTTGACAGCCAGTATCACTTTAGCTTAAGGCTGCCTGTACTGAAGTATCTATGGCAAAGCAGGGAAGTGGTGATCTGTCTTAATGTCTGACTTGGCAATGAGGCATTGACTTTAGACTGTTACTTTATCACAAAGAGATACAGTATGTTGGAGAGGGCTTGAAAGAAAAGTAGAAGAAAGGAAAAGAGATTGGAGAGATTAAAAATATAGCTGGATGCAGTGAAGGCTAATTGATGGATCAGCCCAACAGCTTTATAAGGATCTTTAAGGTGCTAATATCAGGGATGTAGAATTCTATTTTCTTTTGTAAGAATAAGGCCTTTAGTGAAAATAGTGGAATTAATTGAAGACAAACATTTCAGGGGAAAATGTGCTAGAGACAAACCTGAGAATGGAGTGTGTTGTTTGGTTTAGAAAACAGTGGTGTCGTGGGAGGTTGAAGGGTCAGAGATTGGGAGTGGAGATGGGTACTAATTTATTTGCATATTCTTGAAATAAAAAATTGTTACAATAAATTAGAAAGGTTATTATGAACACATTGATGGCTTTTTTTTGATGTTAGGTAGTTTAACTTTTTGTTTTTTTCCTTTATTAGTAGCAAAGACTGGCATTTTAATAGGTTGCTGGAAGAAACTTTTCCCTGGCTTAAATTTTGCTACCTTCCAGGGGCTACATTATGATACAGAGAAACCAAGGGACTTGGCCAAGGTCAGAAACGTTCAGAGAGGAGTTTGGAACTTGGTGTTCAGTACTGGGAGCCCTGGGTCAGTTCATCATAGTTTCTTCCTCCTCTTATTGTTTTAGACTGCCTCCCTCTCACACTTTCCCCGCCTCCTCCTTTTCCCATCCCTTTCCACTGGTCCTCCATTATATTCCCCTCCATTATCTTGCTTGATAGCAGACTAGCAGTGACACTAAAAGGAAATTTAGTTTTTTCTGTATAGAATAGTAGAAGTAGACAGGGAACAGAAATTCTCTCAGGCTTAGATTAGGTGATTTACCTTAGATAATCTACTCCAGTAAATTGTGAATTTTAGGAAGAGATGGGACCAAGAAAAGACTAAATGAGGTATTGGATGTTTTCAAGCTTTATTAATATTTCTCTATCTGGTGGACGTTAGACAGAAAGTTGTTATGCTTGGGACGGTTTCCGGCAAGTGTCTGAAAAGTTGTGTATAAATAAGTAATATAAATAGAAAGGTCACTATTTAAAGAAATGGGTGAATTTTTTTATACGGTAAAAGATATATTTGCATATCAAATACTTACACTTCAATTTGCTTGTTTATATTCTTGCTTTATTGTGTTTGAATTATTCTTAGAGTGAGCCCACTGATATCATAGAAACTATTTTAAAAGTTAATATCAACGAGCGTTATTAAATCCTTAATGTTAATTGGTAAGAAAAGGTAGTTTAGCTACTGAGGAAAAGGATGATATATTTTATCTCTGAATTATATGAATGATACATCATAGACTTAGATCTTGTTTTTCGCTAACCTTCCTATTGAAAGTCTTCTGTTCTCAGGGGTTTAAAGTATGTCCCAGTGCTCCTTTGTGATAATGGCTCATTTTAATTTCCAACTGCTTCAAGGTCATGCTATATCTGTGAATAGCACGTATATGCATATGAAAAATGGGTAAGACTTCTAAGACCCTCATTGTTTATCAATTCAGTGGCCTGGAATTGAAAGGACTAATCCATTTATGTAACTTTTAATGGGTGACTAATCTTTTTATGGCATTTGTTTTCTTAGATCCTCAAAAAGCCAGTATTTGAAAAGGAATCATCATGTCATGTCATGGAGTGTAGGTTTTGCTGGCGGAGGAAGATGTATTTGAGTTCCACCTCTGACTTTTTCTAGTAGCATGGCTCTCAGTAAGGGATTTAGCTTCATCATCTTCATCCTCATCTGCAAAACAGGGTGTGATTTTTAGAAATAAGATGATATATGTAAAATGCCTGGCATGCAATAAATAATGGCTGTAAGTTCAAGTCTTTTATTTTGATGGAATATTTGCTGAATATTTTAAAAGCAAAAGTAAATTTAGGAGGGAAGATAGATGGTAATGTGTATTTGGAAGTTCTTTTATTTCTGAATGTTGGAAGACCACTTCTATATCAAACACTAACTTTTAGATCAGGCTTACTTAATTTAGAGTGCATTTGGGATTTATTTTAAGAAACCATTGCCCACATTTAACATTACCACAGTGTATTATTCTTTTTAAACAGATGTATATAACATCAACTCATTTTGTATATTTTCCCCTTCCAAGTGTTTCAAAGCACTTTCCATTTATTATTTCATTAATGCTTACAACATCTGTGAGAGAATAATAAAATTATATTTTATTAACTTCAATTTAGAAATAAGGATAGATTAAGTTGGAAAAAAGTTAAGTGACATGCTAGGGGTTATGGTGAACACTAGAGATAAAGAACATAGAATAGAATTAATAACAGCGATAATAGAAGTAAAATGAATTTTTGCTGAATCTATTTTCACATGTTCTCTTGGAGTCTATATTTTATTCTTTCTTTTTTTTTCTTTTATTTTTTTAAATACCAAAAAACACCAAACAAACGCAAACATTCCTATTTTGATCTTTCCATTCTACATATATAATGGAGTCTATGTTTTAAAGAAGATATTTGATTCTGTGATACATAGTAAACCATTCTTAGCATATTTTTATTTTTTGAAATGTAATATTAAATTGTAAATGTGGTGGTTTTTGGCTGTATGTACCCGAGAAAAACATGTTTTTAAACTTAATCCATTCCTGTGGGTGTGAACCCATTGTAAGTAGGACCTTGAGATGAGTTTACTTCAGTTAAAGTGTGGGTCACACAATTAGGATGGGTCTTAATCCTATTACTGAAGTCTTTTATAAGCAAAATGAAATTCACACAGATGGAGAGAATGCCATAGAGAGAGCAACCAGAAGCCCAAATCAACCAACCCTGAAGAGAAGGGAGAGGAAGGGAGAGGAAAAGGGGAAAGACATGATTTAATTTATGCACTTTGAATATTGTATTTTCTTCAGGGACTTTTTTCCCAAGTCAGTGAAGAAGGAAAGTGGCAGAAGGACCAGGCTCTCTTGCTTGAGGAGAAGAGGGAAGAGAAGGAGGAAACTTTGTTTAGTTAAATGTCTACTTATTGTAGGGAGAAATATGAAGAAAAAAATACAGGTGAAGTCTCACTGCTGAAAGAGTTAGGAGTATTTGTGAGTAAATTAGTTTAGGGTGGATTTGGTTCACATCTATGGCAAGTGCTCCCTGGATGCTGGTGAAGGAATGTTTTAGGTAATTGAGGCAGCATGGTAGAAAGAAATGAAGAGCTGGTATTAGTCCTGTCTCTACGTTCACCCCACTGGAGTTCCTCAGCTGTCCCTGTCTGATTTAGAAGTCCTTCTGTGGTCTATGTTCATACTTCCCTGAGCAGGAATTAGTAGGTGATTGCCTTGTCTTTCTGGCCAACTTGTTGCCAGCTCCTGAGTCAGGACTTATGTCCATAAGACAATTCTGGCATAGAGCAGGAGCTAAATAAATGAGTTAGCTAAGTGACTCTGTACCACCACTTATCCAAGCTGAATGATACCTTTCTCACAAATAAATTGGTTGGCGGTAGGGATGAGTGTCTGATTAGATCAATGTTTTGTTTTTCAAGTTGTGTGTTGTGACCTATTAGTGAGACATGATATCAATTTAGTGGTTTGTGGCAGTCTTAAAAAAAAGTGTCAATACATTTTAGATAGTAATAGTACTGTTTTGTGAAATTTTTCTATCAATTATATATTTGTGTATATTTACTGGGCTGCAGTATAAAATACATTTCTTCCTATGGGTTGTCTTCAACTTTGTTAAAAGCCTTTAGAGTAGATTAAATCTAATCTTACTTCTAGTCCTTTGATGTTTCTATATTTAAGTAGTAGGATATTCCTTTTTATTACAGAAAGCACAATCCTATTCCTCTAGAATGAATTAAAATGGCAGTAGCTTTATTATTTTTATTTTGTTAAATTACCTGTTTTTAAGTTGGAAAATATGTACATGTGATAAAAATTAAGACACACCAAGAAGGAATAAAAATTGTCTTTGCCCCACCCTAAATTTCTTATTTATTTAAATGTTTCATTTACCTAGTGTGGTAGTTTGAAGCTGTTATGTACCCCAGAGAACGTCATGTTCTTTTAATCCATTCCTGTGGGTGCAGACTTTTTGTGGGTGGGATCTTTTAGTTAGGTTATTTCAGCTGAAATAAGCTACTAACACAAAGATGTCCTAGATGCCGGTGGCCTTTCTTCCTCTAGAGAAGGTATTGTCCTGTTGATGTCTTAATTTGGACATTTTTATGGCCTGAGAATGGAAAATTTATAAACTAATAAATCCCCATTGTAAAAGCCTACCCATTCCTAGCATATTGCATTCTGGCAGCTTTAGCAAACCTAACCACCTACATACCTGCCACATTATTTCTGGGCTTATATTTTGTTTATATAAAATTTATTTGATTTTTGAGGGCTTGTTTCTTTATAGATTGACTATAAAACAAATTGAGAAAGGATATGTTTGAAAATTATATTACCATATGGATTTGGTCTTTATCTGTGGCATTTATATATGGTCATTTATTGAGAGTCTACTATATGCCAGAAACTGTGTGAGGTTTTGTGTGTACAGCAACTCCTTCAAGGTGCTTGGTGACCTTGAAGTTCCTCTTATTATCATGTGACGGGGCTAACTATTCTCATGAGAAGCATTTATTGGAAAATAGTTGGTATGATCATGATGTTGTCTCCAAATATTTAATGAGCTGTTAATTGGATTATATTGTGCATTTCCAAAAGATAGCATTAGAATGAAATGGTGAAGATTTCAGGCCAACAGATTTTACCCTTACTTGTTCAACTGTTCTGTTGAACAGAACAGTTTGAAAATGGCATGGGTTGCTTGTGAGGAATGCAATATTCCACCACTATTAAGTATGGAGACTGGGATTGATGACTGACCTACTGGCATGGTATAGACGGGAAGGAGATTGAGCAAAAGGACTTTGAAGGTTCTTTTCAATTTAGAGTCTGTGATTTGGCTTGTTGGGTGTCAGAGAAATCTGATTTTAAAAAGTGTTTATTTTCTGTAGGCTATCTCTACGTATATAAGAAATGGCAGATATAAAAGTTACCACATTTTTCAGGGTCTAGCCTTTACAGGCCTTCAAAAAATAATTGTTAGTATGTAGAAGGAAAGAAACTGGAATCTCTCATGGAATGATTAATTCCATGAAACAGCTGAGGATAAGGATGTTTTAGTAGTATAACTATTTATTCTTTGAAAAACAGCCTGATTTTAAAATTTGCCTTTCCTAACAAGCTCATTTCTTTCAGCGATATACTAGTATAAATACTTAAAATAAATCTTTCAGCCCTCCTTCTTTTTTATCTTCTTCCTAAATCTAATATATGTTATAATTTCTTTATTCAAAACATCCTTTGGTTCTACCTTTTTCTCTTTATTCTAATTTCTACCATTCTAGAGTAGGCTCTCCTCCCCTTGCACTTGGAGCAGTATCCTGCTCTCTCACTTCCTTTATTTCTCATTTATCTATTCCATAATGGATATTGCTGCTCTCAGAATAATTTTCGTAACAAAACCTCAATGCTTCTCCCCTCTTAAGGCAGAAGAGTTAAAGGGGCAGTTAACTTATCCCTTTCCTTTAAAATCTCTACTTGGTTTTCAAAGCCTTCTAACTATCTGATTTTTGTTTTCCACTCCTATCAAATGTGTATTTTCCTTTCACTTTTCTTACCTTTTTTTTTGTGTATGGTATGGCCTTTCCTGATTATGTAGAGCATTATATTTTGTGATTTCCAGTCTGTCAGGGCTGCTGTAACAAATACCACAAACTGGTGGCTTAAGCAACAGAAATTTATTGTCCCACATTTTGGAAGCTAGAAATAAAAAAAATCAAGATGTCAGCAGGATCAAGCTTTCTCTGAAGTCTGTAGTAGTCTTGTGGTAGATTACTGGCATAACTTGATCTCTACCTGTGTCACCTGGACATCTGTCTCTTTTTGTGTCCAAATTTCCACTGTGTTTAAGGGCACCAGTTGGACTAAGGCCCACATTCATTCTGTTTGGCCTTACTTTAGCTAATGATATCTTCAAAGATCCTATTTACAAATGAGTTCACATCCACAAGGCCAAGGGTTAGAACTTAAATAATGTCTTTGTTGTGAATGTGATTCAATCCATACCATGACCGATAGGAATCCAAATAATCAACCAATATTTGAGTGCCTACTTTGTGAAAGACACTGTTTAAGGATGGAGCGCATTTGAAAAATATTTGCCCTCAACATAGTCTCTGTAGACTGCATAGAGTGTAATCAAACAGTCATAGAGTGTTGAGATTAAGAACCTATATTCTGTTGAGCCAGACTGCCTGCGTTCACATCCTAACTGTATGATATAAGGGACTCTCTTAAACTCTGTGCTTCAGTTTCCTCATCTGTAAAATAGGATAAGAGTAGTACCTACCTCAAGTGTGGTTGTGAAGATTAAATTAATTAATACAAGTAAGGCACTTAGAACCATACCTGGCACATAGTAACATAGTTATGTGTTTAGGATTATTATTACTGGGGATGTGAATTTAAATAGAATCTGGATGCCTTTAGAGTACAGAGTATTTAGAGGTACAATCAAAGGAGAAGAGCACATGTGTTTGGAGGGTCCAGGAAAGAGTTCATGAAAGAGATAAGATTTAAATTTATAATATGAATATAAAATATATTTGAATTTGGTAAAAGGGGGGAAATTTAAGGTAGCATATATGTTCCTATAATAAAATAAAACACCAAGCAGTGAACTTCTGGTTCAAACTATGGACTACAGCTAATATTATAATTATAATAAAATTGTTTCATCAATTGTAACAAAGGTACCACATTAATGGAAAGCATTACTAATAGGGAAAATTGTATGAAAGGGGGTCATATGGGAGCTCTGTATTTTCTGCATGATTTTTCAGTAACCTACAACTTCTGTAATAAAATAAATAGTGGGCATAGATAAGAGTTTGATAGGGTAAGGTGGGGCCAGAAGCACAGAAATAGGAATGTGTTTAAGGAACAGAAAATTTTCTATATGACCATAGTGCCTAGAGAAGGAATGGTGGAAGACAGAGTTTGCGGAATGATTTGGAGCCAAATGAAGAAAGTACTTGATTGCTAAGATAAGGAATTGGCACTTTATTCAGAAAGCAATGAAGAGCTGTTAAAGGTTTTTACATGTGCTGAAGTCAGGTTTTAGGAAGATGAAGTTGGCTACACATTAATTGTGGTATAGATAAAAGAAGGGAAATATCTGGGGCACCACTGGGGAATGAATTCTTTAATGGTTTTGGGGGCCTGAATTAGTGCATTTAAGGGTAGAAATGGAAAGAGCATTTCAGCAATAGAGCTTATGATTGCAGTTGGTGGGTGAGAAAAAGGGGAGAAAGGGGGATCAAAAATGATTCTGAACTTTGAGTGAGTCCCTGTTAGCATAGTGGTAAAATTCATAGAAATAAGTAAGTATGAAGTGGGAGGCAATACATTCTGCTCCACTTGTAACTGATCAAATCTTTTCCACTCTACTACCAAGCTCAAGGTCATCCATGAAACTGTCTATCTGACCACCTTGTTTATACTAATTGTGCCTTTCTCTGATCTGATGATTTATGTTTCGTTCCACACTGTTTAACACTTCTAGTTTCCTGACTATTTGATTTACATTAGTTTTTGTCCCTCAAGCAGACTGCAAAATTCATTATTGGTATTCCCCAGAGTATCTTGGTTTGGTACTTAATTTTTATTGAGTTGTTGCAAATTCAATTTTTTGCGTGACTTAAGATGAGTTGGTATTAGGAGTGAAGATCATGGCTTTTATTAAGAGATTTGTTTTTTACATTTATGAGGTAAAACTTCCTCCATTTGATAAACTAATGCACTTAGCCTGACAAACTAATGTTCTAAGCTTATCTGCCTGAGTGTGTGAGGAATCCCTTCTCTCACATCTGTATTTTTCTCTGTGTTTTCTTAATCATATATATCTGCTTATGATTCTCACTTAGCCTCTGCCCCTTTAGCTGTTGGCTTAGTTCTTTCCTTCCCATCACAGTCCCCTCTATCTGAACTTTCAATGTTTGAACTCAGGAACCAAATGAATTTGGATTATAAGAAATAATTATACTTGAAAGACTGGTCCATTCCAGCATCTCTCAAAGCAGCTACATGGATATCTGGGGGAACATGTCAAAATAAGTGTTCCTGGGCTTCACTCTTGGATACTGACTCAGTGCTTTTGAAGTTAAGCCAGAGTAATTTGTGTTTTTCAAAAGCTCCTCTGGTGCTTCCGATAAGCAGCCAGATATGGGAACTACTAATCACCACTTCCACAATTCCCATTATTTCTGCAGCTGTGGATAAGGAATGAAATGTATCTTCCTACCCCATCAGTACACTGAAATTGCCCTTGCCAAGGTCACCAATGATCTCTAAGCAGTTTAATTTACATTCCAAATATTTCTGAAATTAATCACCTATGCTTATTTCATACAGTAACTTGTCCAATTTCAAGTCAGAATCATTCACCTTTTAGACTATAGCAATAGACTCCTAGTGCTTTCCCCATCTGTAATCCTCCAGTCTAACCTTCCACACATCTATAGCATGACTGATATGATATTCAAATTAAACAATGTTACTGTCTTGGTGAAAACTTTTCAACTTCTTATGCTAATGGTATAAAATCTAAGCTTCTTTGCGTGGATTACAGGGTTCTATAGCCCAGCCTTTCAAGGTTATCTGCTGTGATTCTTTAACCCAGGTATAAAGCGTGCCCTGCACACATTTACTATGTTGTTTTATGTTTCTTTGCCATTGTTCACATGGGCACCTTTGTAAGAATATCATTATGTTCCTTCATCCCTCCTTGCCCAGGCTAACCCCTATACATCTTAACTTGAGTCTCTTCTCATCTAGGAAGTTTTCACTACCTCTCCCAGATTCCTTGCCCCTCTTCTGGGCAGCCATAATTCCTTGAACATTTCTCTAATGTTATTATTACATTGTATTAAGTTTTCTTAACTGCTTCCTCCACTGAATTTTCAGCTTCTGGAAGGTAAAGTCTGCTTTATTCATTTGTCTCTCTTAACTTCTAGCATATAGCAACTGCTGAATAAATACTGAATGAATGAATGAACAGATATAATGGAGAGGTTTCAACCTTTGTGGTACCTGTTTTATCTGCAGCATATGACATTGTTTATTGAACACCCACTGTATATTAGGAAAATATTAATAAGTAAGAAGCATAATCCCCTGTCATTGTAGGGATTGTAGTCTAGTGGAGAGACCAACAATAAATAAATAAAAATATGTATAATTATAAATTAGAATAGGAGCATGACGGAAACAGTCAGGATGTAGGGATAGAGCATGCAGAGGAAGGCATACATTTAGGTTTATTGGAGCCTGTATGATGTGACATTTCATCTAAAGGACAAGGCATCAGCCATGGGAAGAGCTAGGAAAAAGCATTCCATGCAGAAGGAACAGTATGTGCTAAGGGTTTGAGGTGACAAAGAGCTCTCTGTATTGGAGGAATTTAAAATAGGTCACTAGAGCCTGGTGGGGAGGGGGATTGTGCAAGGAAAGGTACTTGAGGTGAATTTAGATAGGCTTTATTTGTACCAAAATGAGTTATGATTTTATTGAGTGCAATAGTAAGCATCCAAAGGGAAGATTTTGCTCAAGAGTATGACATAATGATTTACATTTTAAAAGATCACTCTAGGTAGTCATAGCCACATCTGGTTTATTGTGGCTAATATGATTGAGAATTTTCAGCTTTATTTACTTTTTTTTTCATGGGCAGGCACCGGGAATTGAACCTGGGTCTCCAGCACAACAGGCGAGAACTCTGCCACTGTGCCACCATTGCCCACCCTCAACTTTATTTACTTTTAACTAATTTAAAGTAAAAATACTTGATTCTGTTATTGGAAAACTTTAAGTATGCTTGGATATGTGAATTTACTTTTTTGACTATACATTTAATGAAATTTAAATAAAAATCAGGTGTTTCTGTTGAAAATTTAGTATCCAAATTGAGATATATTGTAAGTGTAAGATAAACACCAGATTTAAAGACTGGGCTTGAAAAAGAGAATGTAAATTATCTTATTAATAATTTTTAATCTTGATTATATGTTAGAAATAATATTTTGGATATATTGGTTTAAATAAAATATACTATTAAAATTAATTTTACATGTTTCTTTGAGTTTTTTGTAATGTTGCTAATAGACAATTTAAAATTATAATGTGGCTTGCATTATTTTCATTAGACAGAGTTACTATAGATGCTGTGAGGGTTATGGAGTGGATACAGGCAAGAGTAGAAGCTGAGAGGTGGGTTTTTACTTTTGTCTGGTTAGGATATGTGCTGGTTTGAAATGATGTATGTATCTTAGAAAAGTCATGTTTTAATCCTAATCCCATTCTGTAAAGGCAGCCGTTTCTTCTAATCCCTATCCAGTATTGTATGTTTGAAACTGTAATTAGATCATCTTCCTGGAGATGTGATTTAATCAAGAGTGGTTGTTAAGCTGGATTAGTTGGAGGCGTGTCTCCACCCATTTGGGTGGGTCTTGATTAGTTTCTGAAGTCCTATGAAAGAGGAAACATTTTGGAGACTGTGGAAGATTTCTGAGAGAGCAGAGAATGACATAGCCATGAGAAACAGAGACTCTACCAGCCAGTGACCTTTGGAGATGAAGGAGAAAAACACCTCCTGGGGGGCTTCATGAAACAGGAAGCCAGAAGAGAAAGCTAGTGGATTATTCTGTGTTTGCCATGTGTCCTTCTAGCTGAGAGAGAAGCCCTGACTAAGCTTGCCATGTGCCTTTTCACTTGAGAGAGAAACCCTGAACTTCATCAGCCTTCTTGAACCAAGGTATCTTTCCCTGGTTGCCTTCGATTGGACATTTCCATAGACTTACTTTAATTGGGACATTATCTCGGCCTTAGACTGTAAACTAGCAACTTATTAAATTCCCCTTTTAAAAAGCCATTCCATTTCTGGTGTATTGCATTCTGGCAGCTAGCAAACTAGAACAGGAGATAGTGATAGGCTAAGGCCTTTGGAGTTGTTTAGGTGGGAGATAATGGTAGTTTCGAATGGGGATGGAGTAGTGGAAATGGAGAGAAGTACAAAGATTCTATATATGTTGTGGGAGTAGAGTCATTATGATGTGTTAATGGATTAGATATAGGAGTTCAATGAAGGGAGGAATAAAAAATGATATCTGAATTTCTGACTTGCAATTGGATGGACAGTTTTGTCATTTTCTGAAATGAGAAAGACTGAAGAAAAAGTTGGAGGTTGGGCATCAAATATTTGGATTTGGGCATTTAAGATCTGTGAGACAACCAGAATTTGAGACTCTAGAGCACAGAGGAGAATTTGAACTGAAGATATTAACTAGGTGTTGTCAGTATATCAATGATACTTAAAACCTTAAGACAGTAAACATAAAACTACAAAATGTCATTGAAAGAAGTTAAAGGAGATATAAATAATAGAAAGGTATCCCATAGTCATGAATTGGAATACTTGCTACTGTTAAGATGGAGAAAATATTTATAAATCATAGATCTGATAATGGATTAGTATCCAGAATATATAAAAATAAAAAATCTTACCATTAAACAATAAAAAACAAATATCAGTTTAAAAAGTGGTCAAAAAATTTCAATAGACATTTCTCAAAGAAACTCTACAAGTGGCCGATAGGCACATGAAAAAGATGCTCAACATCATTAGTCATTAGGGAAATGCAAATCAAACCATGCTTCTTCATACACTGATGCTATAATGAAAAAGACCTACAATAACAAGGGCTGACAAAGTGTATGGACACTGGAACCCTCATACATTACTGGTGGTAATGTTAAATGGTGTAGCCATTGTGGAAAAGTTTGGCAGTTCCTCAAAAATTAATATGTGAGTTACCATATGATTCAACAATTCCACTCCTGGGTATATATACCCAGGAGAATGAAAAATGTAAGTTTACACTAAAACTTTTTTTTTTGCCTTTATAAAGGGTAGTTATTAAGTTACAATTCTAAGGCCATGAAAATATCCAAATTAAGGCACCAGCATGAGATATCTTCTCAGAGGAAAGACAGCTGGCATCCAGGTCTTCTCTGTCACAAGGGAAGGCACATGGTGGCATCTGCTGCCCTGTTCTCCTGGCTTCTGGTTTCGAACAGCTCTCTCTCTAAGGGTCTGTGGGCCCTTACTTAGTTTCTCAGGGGTAAGTTCTAGATTTCATCTCTCAGCTTAGCATCTCCAAATGTCTGTATCCTGGTTTCTGCTCTTTATATTGGCTGTGAGCTCTTTTTTTTTTCTAATATTTTTATAGAGATATCTTTATGCACATAAAGTCCAAAAGTCCATCCAAAGTATACAGTCAGTGGCCCACAATATCATCACATAGTTGTGTATTCATTGCCATGATAATTTTTAGAACATTTGCATCACTACAGAAAAAGAAATAAAAAGAAAAAACTCATACATTCCATATCCCTTACCCCTCCCTCTCACTGACCACTAGAATTTAAATCTGCCCAATTTTTTT
>PVIY010020196.1:0-26630 GCA_004026745.1 Myrmecophaga tridactyla | reverse complement strand
AAAAGGCTGCCTATTGTATGATTACATTTTTATGAAATGTCCAGAATGGGCAAGTTTTATAGAGACAAAAAGTAGATTGGTGGTCTCCAGGGACTGGATGAGGGAAGAATGGAGAATAACTGTTAATGTGTATGGGGTTTCTTGGCAGGAGGGGAGTGATGAAAATGTTCTGAAATTAGTGGTGATAGTTGTACAACATTGTGGATATATTAAAAGCCAAGGAATTGTATATTATTAAAGGGGTAGATTTGATGGTATATGAATTTAATCTCAATTAGAAAAAAACTGAAGACTGGATTGAATCACTAGAGAGAGAGTATGTAGGCAAGAAGGGAAAAAGAGAAGCAGGAGAAGAAAGGCCCTGTATTACAAGAAGAAAAGAAAAGCCAAAGAAAACAGGAGAATTGGAGTGGTAGTGTTGTGTAGTGGGGAAAAGCCAAGGGCTTTTGATTTCCTGAGGCTTTCTGAGTAGCAGAGATAATATATGTTATCTCAGTTCCTTTTACAAAGTCTAAAAAATTAGGTTTGAAATATCTGGCACATAGATTCCTCAATGGTTTAAGCAAAGGTTTACATCTAGCACAGCATGCCAAAGATATTGCCTTCATTGCAGGGATTGCAAGGTCACCTGCGTTGTTTAAAATGCTGCATTTTCTTGGCATACAATTTATGTATGAAAAATTATGAAGGTCTATAACTGAAGGCTGTTTTTCCAAAAGAAGACAAGTCTTCAGAATGACTTGTAAGTTTCTCGGTTTGGATCTGATGGTGGGTGAACAGAGGAGCACAGTTACTGTAAAAGGAAAATGTGTGTATTCTAATATGCCATGCGTATTTTCCACTAAGGTCTCTAGCTGCCTTAGCATTAACGGGCTGTGCCGGTGAGGAGGACAAAACCTGTTAGGAGTTAATGGAGCTTATGAAAAGGCTTGCCAGGGTAGAGGACACACCCCCAGTTGTCTATAAAACAGACAGGAGTTGTGGAAGCAAAGTGTGTGAAGTGGAAGACTCTGAGCTTGGAAAAGGGGCTTTCCTATTAGACTGGACTGAGAGAAACACAAAGGGATCACAGTTTACATATATGAGGTAAAATATTTATTGTAAAATTGTCATTGTGTGGCTTGATTTAATCAGTACGTTCTCTCTTTAAAAAATGATATATAACATTATAAATAATGTTTTCTTATTGATTTGAATAATTATTTTAGAGATGCTTTAATGTTCAAAGTTTGCTTGCCCCCAAAAGTTTCTAAATCTCGCTAATTTAAAAAAATTCTGTAGCTTGGCAGGTCCTCATTTTTAGAGTGAGAAATTTTTGTGAAGCTGAATTGTTTTGTAGTGAAATTAATCATTCATTGATTTGCCTTTTTAAAATACAGACATATTTAAAATCTAACAGATTTTCTAATTGAAAAGAAACTTTCTGTAGTTCACACAAGAAGAGAACTATCATCACTACAACCAAAACCATTTTTTAATTTAAATTTATTTATGCCCTGCTTTTTCACAAAAGATTTGTGGTGACTTACTACAAAATATATACGTTTATCTTTTTTCAATAAGTATTTGCAGAGAGGTTGGGCATAGAAATTAAACAACAAAGTGAGATAGAATAAAAAGGCAGGATCCAGAAAAAGAGGTAAGATTAGGAAATGGAGAACACAAAATTTCCTAACTTAAAAATTTTCATAATGGTGGAATTGAACACATTTAAGCATCCTGGTAGTAGGGAAAAAAGTGAAATATGATCACTTAGTTTTGTTATCAAAAAGGAGAAAGGACCATTCATATTCATATAACTTCCTTTACAGCTGAGTTGAAAACGGTTTCTCGTGTTTCATAACAACAAATAGTAATTTCCTCCCTCTGTGATCTCATCCACTATCAGGGTTCAGCTGGGTGGATAACTGGTTTCTTTCTTTTTTTTTTCATCACATAGTTATATATTCATCATTATGATCATTTCTTAGAACATTTGCGTCAATTCAGAAAAAGAAATAAAAGAAAACAGAGAAAAATTCATACATACCATACTACATACCCCTCCCTTTCATTGATCACTAGCATTTCGATCTACTACATTTATTTTAACATTTGTTCCCAATATTATTGATTTATTTTTAATCCATATGTTTTAGTCATCTGCCCATGAGGTAGATAAAAGGAGCATCAGACACAAGGCTTTCACAATCACACAGTCACACTGCAAAAGCTATATCATTATACAATCATCTTCACGAAACATGGCTACTGGAACACAGATCTGTATTTTCAGGCACTTCCCTCCAGCCTTTCCATTATACCTTAACTAAAAACGTGCTATCTATATAATGTGTAAGAATAACCTCCAGGATAACCTCTTGACTCTGTTTGAAATCTCTCAGCCATTGACACTTTATTTTGTCTTATTTCACTCTTCCCCCTTTTGGTTGAAAAGGTTTTCTCAATCCCTTGATGCCGAGTCCCAGCTTATTCTAGGATTTTTGTCCCACGTTGCCAGGAAGGTTTACAACCCTGGGAGTCATGTCCCATGTAGAGAGGGAGAGGGCAGTGAGTTTGCTTGTTGTGTTGGCTGAGAGAGGCCACATTTGAGCAACAAAAGAGGTTCCCTGGGGGTGACTCTTAGGTCTAATTTTAAGTAGGCTTAGCCTATCCTTTGTGGGGATAAGTTTCATATGAACAACCCCCAAGATTGGGGGCTCGGCCTATTGCATTGGTTGTCCCCATTGCTTGTGAGAACGTCAGGAATTCTCCACATGTGAAAGTTGAATTTTCCCCCCTTTCTCTCCATTCCCCCAAGGGGACTTTGCAAATACATTTTTATTCACTGTTCAAATCACTCTGGAATTTATCAGGACATCACTCTGGATCAACCTATAAGATCTCATACCCTACTCAAGGTTTCATGTATTTATGGTGTTCAATTAAACTGTCCGCATAAGTTATATTAGGAAATGTACTGGTCAAAATATAAATTTTTAGGTAACTGGTTTCTTGAGCTTGGTCTCTTTTCTCACATTCAGCCCTAAGTTTTGAGATGCTTGTTGAAATTTCAATTTAAATACTCATACTATTACTACTTGATTCAGCATCTTTCCCAAATAGCTAATATCCTATGTGTATTGATGATCTTTAATGTTCGCTAAATCAACAAACCATGTGTGCTGGTTTGAAACTATTGTGTACCCCAGAAAAGCCATGTTTTAATTCTGATCCAGTCTCGTGGGGCCAGATGTATTGTTTAGATGGGAATCTTTGATTGGATTGCTTCCATGGAGATATGAAAAAGAAGTGGAAAGACCACACCCACAACTGGGCGATTAGACAAAGATGTGACTCTAGCCATTCAAGGTGGGTCTTGATTAATTTACTGGAGGAGACATTTTGGAGAAACCTCAGATGCAGACACTTCAAGAACAGTTGCTTCAGAGCTGGCAGAGACACGGATGTTTGGAGATGCTTGGAGTGCTGACAGAGAGAGCAGATGCCTAGATGTGGGCAGCCCAGAAGACATCACCATATGCCTTTGCATGAGATGCAAAGCAAGCCAGAACCCAGAGTTATGTCCTGGAGGAGCTGAGTGATGGCCCCCAGACACTTAGAGAGGAAACCACTGGTATCAGAAGCTGGAAGCAATGAAACTGGGAGCAAGAATCAGCAGATGCCAGCCACTTTTCTTCCCATGTGACAGACATCTGCCTTTCTTTGGAGTTAATGTATCTTTCTCTGGATGCCTTAGTTTGGACATTTCTATGGTCTTAGAACTGTGAACTTGTAGCTTAATAAGTTCCCTTTTTAAAAGCCATTCCATTTCTGGTATATTGCATTCCAGCAGCTTTAGCAAACAAATGCAGCTTGAAACTTTAAAATTCTCATCAACTCATTTCCTCTCTCTCCCCTATGTTTTGTTGATTCTATTTCAGCTGAACATTTAGTTTCTGTTTTGGTTCAGAACTGAATTTTCTTTTGCCTGATCTACTGTAATAGCTTATTAAATGGCCTCAATTTTTCTAGCTTCAAACATATCAAAACCATTTTAAATACTCTTGGAAAAGTTTCAAAGGCCAACTCTAATAATTATCATTCCCTTTTCCTACATAATAAAATCCTAACTTCATGGGATGACATTTAAAGTTCTCTGTGATCTGGTTACCAACTATGTTCCAGCATAATCTTCCTTTCCTCTCATTTAGCACACCATGAGGACTATTCTTTGGAACATTCCTTGTACTTTCTCTCTTTGTGTCATTACTCATACTGTTTCCTCTATTTGAATGCTTTGCTTTTCCTATTTCTCCATTTTAATTCAGTTCATTAACCATTATTGAATGTTTGCAATATGTTGAGGATTGTGCTATCTATACTGGATTTAGAGGTGATGATTACCCTTTACCACAGAGTTCTACAAAAATCATAATCAGAAGATTGGTAAGGTGAAGTTTATGTATTGCTTCTTCTATGAAGTTTTCCTAATTTCCCAGCTTAAATTAATTTTACCTTCTTTCATTTTTTAAGCCCTCACTTGAACTTTTAAAATAGACAAATGGACTTCCTAAATATTAGTTATTATTTACAAGCCCCAGTAAATTATAAGCTTCTATGCATCACATTACCTGCATCTTTAGGTCCTTAAGTTGTATTATAACTTCCACAAAGTAGATGTTCAGTACTTTTTGCTGGGTTGTGTGTATCGTCATTGGCTAAGATGACACATAGATCCCGAGGAGCATGTCCTTCAAAATAGTCATATTCAATTGTATGTGTAGAGTCTTATTTTAAGAACTACTTTGAGGCTTTTGTTTTTAAAGTTTAGGAGCATGTAAGGCTCTAATAAAGGCAAAATGGTTTTAAACTTATAACCTATGTGTGTAACCACACATTGTGTGCAGCCTTTGAAGTGAGCAGAACCCCCACAGAGCACATGAAGAGGCTGGAAGGGTTTGGACAGGGATAAGAATCAGACCTTTAGGGCAGCACTCCCCAAAGGAAAAATAAGATGATTAGGTTTTGAATAGATTTGAAGCAAACTTTGTATACAGGTGCACGGTGATTGCTTTTGAAATTTGATATAATTTGGCTAGTCTGCTGTAGAAGTGGTTACTGGCTAAGTAGAGGAATACCGTTTCCCTGTTCCTACCATGCTTATTTTATTTCACTAAAAAGCCTGTATTTTAACATGGCTCTTCATGCTTTGAATTTGAAGTATCTGTAATGTAGAAGTCACATCTTTACTAGGCTAACTAGGTCACATCCATGATTCATCCAGTCCATGGAGAGGTGCCAGGGCAGATGGTTATTGTTCTAGTTTGCTAGCTGCTGGAATGCAATATACCAGAAATGGAATGGCTTTTAAAAAGGAGAATTTAGGAAGTTGCAAGTTTAAAATTCTAAGGCCAATTAAAGAAAGTCTATAGAAATGTCAAATCTAAGGCATCCAGGGAAAGATACCTTGGTTCAAGAAGGCCGATAACGTTCAGGGTTTCTCTCTTGGCTGGAAGGGCAATGTGGCGAGGTCTGCTAGCTTTCTCTTCTGGCTTCTTGTTTCATGAAGCTCCCTGGGAGGCATTTTCCTTCTTCATCTCCAAAGGTCGCTGACGGGAAGACTGTCTGTTTCTCATGCTATATCGTTCTCTGCTCTTTCAGAATCTCCTCGCCTTCTCTCTTGTTCTCTAGCTTTTTCCAAAATACTTCTTCTTTTACAGGATTCCAGTAAAGTAATCAGGACCTACCTGGAATGGGTGGAGACATGACTCCACCTAATCAAGCTTAATACACTTGATTGAGTCACATCTCCATGGAGATAAGCTAATTAAGCTTTTTAACATATAGTACCGAATAGGGATTAGAAGAAACCATTGCTCCCACAAGATTGATTAGGATTAAAACATGGCTTTTCTAGGGTACATAAACCTTTTCAAACCGGCACAGTTATCCTTTCAGAGTTAATCCTAAAATAAGTTTAGATGTATCCAAACTTCTTTTCATATATTTATTGCATTGCCATTCATGCATTTTTCACATTTTCTTTTGGATCTACTTTTTAAAAAACTTAACCTCTTCTTGGAATAATATATACTTCATATTTATTATTAGACTGAATTTACATGTTTGCATGTCAAAGGGACTCATCTCCCTAGTTATTGGCATTTGGTAAACAATGCATATATCTTTATTTGCCATCACCTATCATATTTTATCAAAGATGCCACATTTTTAAGATGAACCATTATTTTATAAACCACTAAGAAAGCAAAAGAAAATCACTGCCAATTAAACTAAGGTGCAGTATGTTCTTATCGCTTAGTTTTTTTGTTGAAAAAGCTCTTATTGAACCCTTACCGAAAAAGCTGTCAGACTTTTTAAAAATAGATTTTTATCATATGTCACTGTTATGCATAATAAATTGTAGAATGTAAATGAAATAAATTGGTTAATTATTTCCCAAACTTTTTTACATTGAGCCCAACTCTTATGAATTACTGTTCAACTCATGGTTGGTGTCCATGTTTTCCTACACAGTATCATACCCTGTGCTATTAAGGGTGTTGATGTTGCAGCATTTCTTCAAAGGGTTCTTCTTAATTGAGTGTTAGTGTGATTTCCTAAGAGACACGATCTCTTAGGACTCACTAATTTTGGAGTTCTTTCGTTCATGCCCTGGGACCCGTCCTCTCTTGTGAGGGTTTTGAGTGGCGTCTTGAGCAAAGCTTGTGGCATGCCAGGCATCCATCTTCTCCTGTAGTCTGCTCAGTTCATGGGGCAGAAGTTGAACTGCCCTGAAGTACTTGGTACCAAGCCAAGTGATTTTTCCTGTTTTCAACTTTGATGCTGCAATTTACACATTGCGTGAGTGAGTGGAAAATTTTGAGCAAGAAATAGCTTCATGCCAGATCTATTTGAAATTCTCAAATCCACCTATTTAATGGAATCTTCACAGACATGCATAATTGAGTTATAGATGTCAGTACTTAGACAATTGTTCAGACAGTAAGAAAGGAGAATTAGTTCTCTTCTAAGTCACTTTTTCTTGGCAAGTCTGTGGCTTGCTTTATTAAGGAATAGGTTCTATTGAAAAACTCAATTTTAGATTTTCTTTTTGATTGTTGGAGCAATTGCAGAGAAGGAATAAAGAAACCCCTAAGCTGGGGTTGCAGATCTAAATTGTTCTTGCACTTGCTTTTTGGCTATGTATTCAAACATCACATGTTTGGTCATTTAGAGAAAATCATAAGTTTTGTGAATTCTTTTGGGCACAAGCTCTTGCTGTCTCCTCTGAGAACACGGTGGCGCAGAGCTCAAGTGTTATTTCCTTTGCCCTCCCCATCTGGTGCTACCCTCCACATGCCTGGGCAACTGTCATCTGTTTGCTCACAGGTTGGCAACATAAGATCTTAGTAGAGTTCAAGTTTCCTAAGATCTCTAGTGTGTGATTTTCACTTTTGCTTAGGTCTGTCTCTTCAGAGGCATTGTCTCATAAGGGAAGCATGTAGATATCTGTCTTTACAAGTAGTTTTAAAGTCATGCTGGTTTACCATAGAATTCTTTTTCTCTGGGTACAATAACCATTTATTCTTGTGCCCATATCCACACAGAAGCTTGTTTTTGACCTGCCTCTTCATTTCCTGCTTTTCAATTTACTAAAACAAACAGATTTAAGTCAAGACTGATTATCATTAGTCCTCACTGAGGAGGATGCTGGATTATTACTGCAAAAATATTTCATTCTGTCTTATTTATTTTTTAATTATTTTTATTGGTATATATTATACCTTCACATACCATGTAATCATCCAACATGTACAATCAGTCATTCAGAATATCATCATATAGCTGTACATTTACCATCACGATAGACTTTTTTTTCTTTTTTGTGAAAAATAGCATATATACAGAAAAGAAATTTCAAACCACATCACAACAATTAGTTGTAGAACAGATTTCAGAGTTTGGTATGGGCTATGATTCCACAATTTTAGGTTTCAATTTCTAGCTGCTCATAGATACTGGAGACCAAAAGAAATATCAGTATAATGATTCAGCAATCATACTCGTTTGTTAAACCCTACCTTCTCTGTATAACTCCACTATAAATTTTGATCTTTCTCCCACTCTTTAGACATATTTGGGCTATGCCCATTCTAACCTATTCATATTGGGAGGGGCTGCAGTTAATATGGAATAGAAGGATGGGACTCGTTGATGTTCTGGAGAGGCTGGCCTCTGCATTTCAGGACTTTTCTGGTCCAGGGATCCGTCTGGAGGTTGTAGGGTTCTGGAAAGTTACCCAAGTGCATGTAATGTTTGTGGAATCTTATATAATACCCTAAGTATTCTTTAAGATTGACAGGAATGGTTTTGGTTGGGGTTTGGCAATTTATGGTAGGCAGCAATGTTTAACTGAAGCTTGCCTAAGAGTGACCTGCAGAGTAGCCTCTCAGTTCTATTTGAACTCTCTCAGCCACTGTTACCTTATTTGTTACACTTCTTTTCTCTCTTTTGGTCAGGATTGCATTGATGATCCCATAGTGTCAGGGCGAAGCACATCCCTGCGAGTCATCGCCCATGCTGCCAGGACTTTCACCCCTGGATGTCATGTCCCAAGTAGGGGAGATGGCAGTAATTTCACTTGCAGAGCTGGGGTCAGAGAGAGAGCAACAAAAGAGGTCCTCTGGAAGTATCTCTTAGGCATACCTAATAGGTTGGCTAAGTTTTTCCACTACATTCATAAGCTTCAGAAGAGCAAGCCTCAAGATCTAGGGTTTGGCCTATTTATTTGGGTATCCCTAATGTTTGACACAGTATCAGGGGTTTCCCCAGTGGTAAAGTTTAATAGGTCCATATTTTTTCTTCCATCCTTCAAGGGACTTTGCCAATACTTTTTGATTATCTGCTTATTATACTCTGGGATGTATCCAGGCATTATATTAAGATATACAGAATCAAAGGCCCTCATTCTTATTCTGGGCTCCCTGTGTTTGGATTGTTTAATTGATCTGTCCAGGCAGATGAGTTAGATTATGTGCTACAGAAAATTTAGGTTCTGGTCAAAATCAACCTTTCTTCCTTTGGTCTCAAAGTGTAGATGAGGTGCTAAAATATAGACAATGTCTTCCTTAATCCTGTGTTCTGAATTACCTTAATTCTGACCTGATCAGCTTCATTCTTATCTCTAAATACCAGATTATACACATGTAGAACAGCCTCTTGAACTCCAGAAATAACAATTAGCACTCCAGACTAAATGCGACTGCCATAAAATCTTACAATCTAGGTGCGTCTTCTTATAAGTATTTTCTAAATGACACCATATAATAATTGCTCTATTGTTTCTGGTTTATTTTGCCTCACCAAATATCCCACAGGTTCATTCACAATATTGCATGCCCTACAACTTCATTCCTTTTTGTAGCAGCACAATATTTGATCATAATTATATACCATTGTTCACCATTACTTCTCAGTCCTTCAGCCACCTCCATTCATTAGGCATCATGTATAATGTCCAAAGTCAACAGTCCATCAACACTCTCAATTTTAGATAATTTCATTGTTCCCAAGAGAAAGATAACCAATAAACACATGCTCACCAAATAGAAAATCGAAACCTCCCCTTAACCCTTTATCCCTCCCCCCATTATTTACCCCTAGTGTAACTGTGGTACTGTTGATGTTTTCCTGTGAAACATAGCCCATAGCATGCAATAGCAGTTTTCCCCCTAGACCCAGAACTTATACACTCTTTGTACAAGATTCATACCTCTGAAGTAGTTCACTCAAGAACTTATTTATATTTGTAGTGTCAATCAGTGGGACACATGGGTCTATACAACCCCTTTCAATCATGTTCACCTTCAGTATGATACTATTACTTATAGGCCCACTAGTGAACCACTTTCAGTTCTATCTACTCCCTTACATTTAAGTTCAACCTCATTAGCTGACCATTCATCTCTAGCTTCCTTGTATCTCTAGGTCCTCTATATTCTGTATTATAAGCTTCTGATTTTACCTTTACCATAGTCATAGTAGTGGGATCTATCATTTTTTGTCTGGTTTATTTCACTCAGTCTTATGTCCTCAAGGCTCATCCATCTTTTCAAGTGCTTCAGGATGTCACTTTATCTTACCGCTGCATAATATTCCATATATATATACCGTACTTTGTTAATCCACTCGTCTGTTGATGGGCACTTGGATTATTTCCATCTTTTGGTGATTGTGAATAATGCTGCTATGAACATCAGTGTGAAAATTTGTTTTCAGCTCTTCTGGGTATATACTGATAAGTGATATTGCTGGGTCATAGGGCAACTCGATATTTAGTTTCCTAAGGAACCACCAAACTGTTTTCCATAGCTGCTGTACCATGATACATTCTCACCAGCAATGCCTATGTGTCCCAATATCTCCACATCCTCTCCAACATTTGTAGTTTCCTGTTTGTTTATTAGCAGCCATTCTTATAGGTGTGAGGTGGTATCTCATTGTAGTCTTGATCTGCATTTCCCTTATAGCTAATGAAAATGAGCATCTCTTCATGTGCTTTTGAGCCATCTGTATTTGCCCTTCAGAAAAATACCTATTCATATCTTTAGTCCATTTTATAATTGGGTTGTTTGTTGTTGAGTTGTATTATTTATTTATGTATACAGAATATCAAACCTTTATCCAATGTGTGATTTCCAAATATTTTCTCCCATTTAGTTGGCTGCCTCTTCCCCTTTTTTGACAAAGTTTTTTGAGTCTCAAAAGCATTTGATTTTAAGGAGTTCCCACTTATCTATTTTTTCTTTTGTTCCTTGTGCTTTGAGTGTAAAGTTTAGGAAGCTCCTATATTTTTTGTATAGGGTATAAGGTATAGGTCCTCTTTCATTTTTTTTGGCTATTGCTATCTAGTTTTCCCATGTTCATTTACTGAAAAGACTATTTTGTCTCAGTTCTGTGGATTTGGGGGCCATATTGATGATTAATTGTCCATAGATTTGGTGGTCTATTTCCATACTATTGATTTGATTCCATTGGTCAGTATTTCTATCTTTGTGCCAGTACCATGCTATTTTGACCACTGTGGCTTTATAATAAGCTTTAAAATCAGGAAGTGTTAATCCTTCCACTTCATTCTTCTTTTTTAGGATGCTTTTAGCTATTCTGGGTCTCTTTCCTTTCCAGATGAATTTGGTAACCAGCTTTTCCAAGTTTTCAAAGTAAGTTGTTAGAATTCTGATTGGTACTGCATTGAATCTGTAGATCAATTTGGGTAGAATTGATATCTTAACTACATTTAACCTTCCCTATCTTATTTTTTTATTGTTTGAAAAATTAAAACTAATGCTTGTATTCAATAAATGTCTTGTGCTACCTCGAGACAGAAATTTGCTTTTTACAATAATTAGTTAAACATGGGGATTGAAAACTTTTAACTGAACTCCAGTAATTTTTATAATTTTAACATTTTCTATCATTTTCCTATGTCTCTTAAATATCTTTTTTGTTAACTTTAAACTTTTTATTTTGAAATAATTTAAAACTTACAGGACAGTTGCAAAAATAATACAAAACCCACACGGAGAACTCTGGCACACCCTGCTCAGATACCCAAACCCACCAACTTTAAACATTTTGCCACATTTGCCATTTTCCTTCCTTCTTCTCTCTACCCTTCCATCCTTCCTTCCTTCCTTTCCTCCCTCCCACCCTTCTTTCCTTGCTCTCTCCTTCTTTTTCTTTCCTTCCTTTTCCTACCCCCCTCTTTAATCTATCTATGAATCGATCTATATTATCTATCATCATCTATCATCTATGTATCTGTCTGTCTACCTACCTATCTGTGTATCATCTATCTCTATCATCTTTCTTATTTTCTACCCATTAGAAAGTAGAGCATATACCTCATGCTCTTTTATCATTTAATACTTCCATGTACATTTCCTAAGAATAAAGACATGTAGCCACCTTAAGTACAGTTATCAAGTTCAAAAATTTTAACAATGTTATAAACTTTATAGTCTACATCCCAATAATATCCTTTTGGTCCTTTTCTCCTTCATTATTAGACACAAGGAAACAGATCCTGTATTGCATTTGTCACTGTTTCCTTAGTTACTAATTTTTTTTTATTGTGGAAGCATATATGCAACATAAACTTTCCATCCCAACAACTCCCAAGCATAGCATTCAGTGGGCTTAATTACATTCACAATGTTGCACTATCCTTACCACCATCTATTACCAGAACTATCCCAACACCCAAAAGAGAAACCCTATACTCATTATGCATTAATTCTCCATTCCACCTCCCCTCTGGCCCTGGTAACCTGTACTCTACTTTTTGTCTCTATGAATTTGCATATTCTAGCTATTTTATATAAGGGGAATTATACAATATCTGTTTCCTTGTGTCTGACTCATTTCACTAAGATAATATTTTCAAATTTCATTCATGTAATAACACATATCAGAACTTCATTCCTTTTTAAGGCTGAGTAAGATTCCATTGTATATTTATACTGAATTTTGTTCACCCATTCATCTGTTGACAGACATTTGGGTTGTTTCTTTTGGCTATTGTGAATAATGATGCTATGAACATTGGTATACAAGTATAAATCTATGAGTTCCTGCTTCCAGTTCTTTTGGGTGTATACTTGGAAGTGGGAATTCTGGTACATATGGTAATGTTAATGTTTAATGTTTTGAGAAACTTCCAAACAGTTTTCTGAAGAGGCTGCACCATTTTACATTCCCACCAATTAATGTACTAAGGCTCCTATTTCTCTGCATCCTTGCCAGCATTTGTTATTTTGTGTTTTTAAAATAATAGCTATTGTAGTGGGTGTGAGTTGGCATATCATGTAGTTTTGATTTGCATTTCCCTAGTTGCTAATGATGTTGAGCCTCTTTTCATGTACTTTTTAGCCATATGTATATCTTCTTTGGAGAAATGTCTAGTCAGATCTTTTGCCCATTTTTATATTTGGTTGTTTCTCTTTTTGCTGTTAGGAATTGTGGGAGTTCTTTATATATTCTTGGTATTAAACCTTTACCAGATATATGTTTTTTACCCATTATGTTGGTTTTCATTTCATTTTCCTAATAATGTCCTTTGATACCCAAAAGTTTAATTTTTTGACATCGCGTTTATCTTTTTTTAAATTTTGTTGCTTGTGTTTTTAGTGTAAAGATAAGAATCTAATGCCAAATGTAAGGTTCTGAAGATATTTTCCTATATTTTCTTTTGAGTTTTATAGTTTTAACACCTATATTTGGGTCTATGACCCATTTTGAGTTCATTTTTATATATGGTGTGAGGTAAGGGCCCACATTCATTCTTTTGCATATGGACATCTTTTTTTCCCAGTCCCATTTCTTGTAATGACTATTCTTTTCCAATTGAGTGGACTTAATTCTTGTAAGAATTAAGTTGGCCACAGATGTGCAGTTTATCTCTGCACTTTCAATTCTATTCCATTGGTTTATATATCTGTCCTTTTGCCTGTGCTATAGTGTTTTGATTACTATGACTTTGTAATAAGTTTTGAAATTAAAAGGTGTGAGCCCTCCAACTATGTTCTTATTTTTCAAGATATCTTTAGTTATTCAAAGTTCTATCATTTTAACTACAGCAGCTCATTTTGACTCTCAGCTTTCTTCAGTAGTCATTTGGTTTGCCAAGCCATAGTTAGGCACCACTGGTGGGAGCTCTTAGAAGTGATGTAGTACCTAAGGAGACACTTACCCACTGAAGAACTAGTCTTGCAATCATGGTTCAGATGGCTTACTTCAGGACCTGTGTAAATAATTAGTTCATTTGCCATTATGCTTTCCATAATTCTGAAAATATTATTAAATAATACATCTTTGACATGAATTGCCCTTTATATATATAAATTATATATAACTGATTTAATATCTATTATATATGTATATAACATATATTAACTGATTTAAAGTGGTATTGTTAATATACATAATTTTTATGGACTTTCACTAAATCCTCATTAAGAAGACATTAGTGAAGATGAATTTTAAGTGGGGCCAGTTAAAAGTAAAGTGTTTATATTTTCATTTAATCTAACTGATGACCAGGGAATCTTGTATGGTGTTCTCCAAAGGTTGACCCTGGTCCCTGAAATAAAAAATGAAGAATTTCCCGGTGACTTCCCATGCAAAAAAAGAAAAGTGAAGAGTTTGTCTTCAGTTAAATAAGTTTTTATTGAATACTTACTATATGCCTATCACTTCAAAAATATATTATCTATTAAAAAGAGGTATAGAATGATCCCTACCCTCAAAAGTATATTCTTTTGGGGAAAAATAAGACATGAAACAATGAGAAAACAGCATAAGAGTATAAAAATAAAATGCTAAGCTGAATACAATGAGGTACCAAAACAGCCTCTACTTGTAGTGGGCAATGCAAAGAAAAATAGTAGCTAGGCAGTGTTTATGAAAGAAGCATCACTTGAGGTGGGTCCTGGAGAATGATGGGATTTGGGAAGACAGAGAGAGACAGGATTAAGTGTTTATCTGGGGGAAGGAATGTGTAAATAAACACACAGACACAGGAATAATTCTAGTGTTTCAGGTTATAGCTTGGTTAGAGGGTTGAGTATGTGGAAATGGAGGTAAGATTAAGGACTTCAAATACCAAAAATAAAAAATTTGCACAGGACATCATCAAAACTGATGGGATAGAGAGGGTCAGTTGGGGTGGAGGTGAGGGAAGATTAGGGAAGAACCAGTATATATTGTTGAGAAATGGAATGACATGATACTTAATCATGTATTTGCTCATCACTCTATACTCAATGCCTAAAGTCACAAGAATAGATAGATAGAGATGTGTTATATTGGTGACTCAAATACTACAAGAAATGTTGCTCATTTTCCAAAGTGGTGAATAACTCTTCATAAAGTTCCAAACAAAACAAAGTGAAATTTTCTCTCCATTTATATGGTAGTTTCATTCCCAGAAAATTCAATGTGTTGCCTGAATCCCTGGTGTATATATATATATAAAATGGAGTTAGGCTCCAGGTAAGATAATTTCACTTCCATGAATGTATAGCAAATCATTTGAAAATCATACGTGATGCAGGATAGTTGTTCAATGTAAAGGATTCTCCCGAGAATTATAGGATATTTAACATCTCTGGTCCCACAATCATTGTGAAACATTCATATAAGTTTCCATATTGCCATCCCACCCATCCCTTGACAACCACTGCCCTATTGCTGTGTCAGTGACTGTGTAATTTACTACCCTAATTTCTTTTTTTGTTTGTTTAAATTTTTGGTTATTGTATTGTTTGTTTTTAACTGCCAGATAGAACATTTGAAATGGAATCTCCTAATAAGTCAAAGGCCATGTATTAAATGTTTTTTCCAGGAAGATAGATTTTGTGGGTTCAAGAGATAGTAAGTTCCTTATTCCAGTCTGTTTAACCATTAGTTGCTAAGCTTCTACTGAAGGCCAGGCACAATGCTTGGGTACAAGCTATGGTCTGCTCTTGATAGCTAACAAATGGCCCATCAGGGAAGTCAGTTATGTGATACAATTCCATGTAGAATTTGAAAGGAGACAAAGCCTTGTTGAGGATTGAGGAAAGATCATGGAAAATTACAGAGATTGTTACATTGAGAAATACATATAATTTTAACAGAATTTCAGAAGTGGACTACTTTATAACAGAAAGTTGACTTTGAAATGACCTTTCAAATAATGTTAATTATATAGATTTTACAGTAAATCACCAAATGTCTAGTATTTCTTGAGATAATAAATCTTCTTTCTTAGTACCCCATCTCTCTTATTTTTTCTTTTTGCTGTTGACTTTTCTACTGTTCAGTTTTATGTATTTATATCTGGTCTTCTTGACTATCTTATGAGGCTAGACTGTGCCTTCCACTTCACTGGATCTTCCACAGTGCTGAGGTCCATAGTAGATACTTAATGAATATTGTCCAAATAACTTATGTAGGAATGAATTAATTTTTATTAACTATAAATTATTTCTCTTTATTCTTTTTCTATCAAAATTTCAAAGGAAAATGAAGTCAAGATATTAGTAATCAAGACACTAAAAAGATGGGCCAGCCCCTAGTTGTTCTCCATTTCATAGAACCACTTTGCTTCTCTCCTAGACCCTTTCCTTAGATGAGAGAAAATGTAGAAAGTTAGTATCTGCTCTGGAAGTATTAGACATTTCCACTCAGGAGAGTTCTCTTTCTGAATATCTGTACAGACAGGTCTAATTTGGACAAGATGTTCTTTCATTTTGAAGTGATTTTGTAGATATATTTTAGTAGTTTAGATCAATATGATATTATTTGTAAAAGCATATTATGATCTGTATTACAGAATTATGATTCTTTTGTTTTATCAAGATTGAGTGAGGTGTGCCACATGAGGTGGCAGATATTTCTGAGCTGGCTGTGGGCAGGGGCCATTGAAATATCCGGTCCCACAGTTCAAGGTCATTCCAGTCAGGAGCCTGGGTGTCACCAGACTCACTGGGCTCACAAGCAGATCCTCTACTGAGATGCATACTGCTTACCTCTCAGAACCAGGGTTCATGGCTTTCAGTATGCATAGGAGCAGTGGACCTGGCTGGAATTGTGTGGGTCACCATACAGCTTAACTGGCTGGCACAGTCAGGGAGCAGGGGGGTCTGAGGGGAAGAGAAGGCTCAAGAGTGCCATCTGGGAAGAAGCAAAAAGTACAGTCTGACAAACTGCCTATCTGTCTAGCTTTTAACAGATCCTCAAGTAGAGTTGCACCCCCTGCATGAGGTCCAGGCCTTGTTTGGTGGGGAATTACTGATAAACCAAATGCAAAAGTAGACCTTCAATTTTTGAACCCGAGTACATACAAAGCCTTAGACAAGGAAGGGAAGTCAACTTTCAAAATAACCCAATCAGGATAATTAAAAGCCTTGAAGCCTAGGGAAAAATCACAAAAGTGTATGAAGATGCAGGCAGATATGGCCCAGCAAAATGACCAAATTAAAATACAGGAGGAGACGCAGAATTTGGAATAACTAATCAAATCTGCTCATAACAAATCTCCTAAATAAATTCAGTGTGTTGGTTAATGACATAGAAGATATAAAAAAGACACTAGAAGAGCATAAAGAAGAATTTGAAAAACTAAATAGAAAATGGCAGACCTTATAGAGATGAAAGACATTACAATGACCAAATTAAAAATATGCCAAAGATATATAATAGAAGATTTGAGGAGGCAGAAGAAAGAATTTGAAGAGGCAGAAGAAAGAATAAGCAAACTAGAGGATAAGCAACTTAATTCAGTTGCACAAAAGAATCACTGGCAAAAAATATGGAAAAATTTGTATTGGATCTCAGGGAAATGATGAACAACATGAGACACAAATATAAGAATCATCAGTGTCCTAGAAGAAGAAGAGAAAAAGGCTAGGAAGATGAGTTTAAGAGATAATCAAGGAAAACTTCCCAACCCTTATAAAAGGCATATATATGCACATCAAAGAACCCAATGAACGCCAGATAGAATAAATCCAAATAGGCCTACTTTAAGACACATGCTAATCAGACTGTCAAATGTTGAAGAGAAGGAGAAAGTCTTGAAAGCAGCAAAATTAAAGCAAATCACCACATACAAGGGAAACCACATAAGACTGAGTTCGTACTACTCAACAGGTACCATGGAGGTGAGAAGGCAGTGGTATGATATATTTAGGAATTTCTCAGCAAGAAACCTACCCTACAATAAATACTAAAGGGAGTTCCATTGACTGAAGGAAAAAAAAAAAGACAGGAGAGGGAGGTCTGGAGGAGGGCACAGAACTGAAGCATACCAATAAAGGTAACTTAAAGGATGAAGAGAGAGAGAGATGGAAAAGAATATATAGATCTGACAAATAAAAACCAAAGAATAAGATGATAGATTAAAGAAATATCTTTACAGTAATAACTCTGAACGTTGATGGATTAAACTCACCAATCAAAAGATACAGATTGGCATTAGATATATAATCCATCTATATGCTGCTCACAAGAAGTTCATCTTAAACCCAGGGATATAAATAGATTGAAAGTGATTTAATGTGTTTTTATTTTTCTCCATAAACACAAGTTATAAAATAGATAATTATATGTAAGCTAAACTTATACTTTTATTAGATTTCTTATGTACAAACAACAAATCAGAGAAGAAAATGCTTTGCCAGGCCATGTGCTCTACTTTCTAAAATTTTATTTATTTTTTAACTTTTTGCATTGCATAGTATAACATTTATACAAAACAAAGAAATAAAAAAGCAATAGTTTTCAAAGCACTCTTCAACAAGTAGTTACAGGAAAGATCCCAGAGTTTGTCATGGGCCACCATACAATCCTCTCATATTTTTCCTTCTAGCTGCTCCAGAATATAGGAGACTAGAGGGCTTAAATATTCTTTTATCATCACAATCGACTTTTTTCCCTTCTTTCTTTGTGGAAAATAACAAATACACAAAAAAGCTATAAATTTCAAAGGACAGCAGCACAATTAGTTGTAGAATATATTTCAGAGTTTGACATGGGTTACAATCTCACAATTTTAAGTTTTTACTTCTGGTTGCTCTAAGATACTGGAGACTTAAAAGAGATATCAATTTAATGATTCAACATTCATATTCATTTGTTAAATCTTATCTTCTCTGTGTAACTCCACCATCACCTTTGATCTTTCCATTCCTCTCTTTAGGGGTGTTTGGGCTATGGCAATTCTAAATTTTTCATATTGGAAGGGTCTGTCCCTAATATAGGGTAGGGAGATGGAACTATCTGATATTCTGGAAAGACTGGGCTAAGTTTCAGGACTTATCTGGACCAAGGACCCATCTGGAAGTTGTAGGTTTCTGGAAAGTTACTCTAGTGCATGGAAACCTTGTGGAATCTTGTATATCGCTCTAGGTATTCTTTAAGAATAGCTGGGATGGTCCTGTTTGGGGTTTGGCAAGTTATGATAGGTAGCAAGGTCTAACTGAGGTTTGAATAAGAGCAACTTCCAGAGTAGCCTCTCAACTCTATTTGAACTCTCTCTGCCACTGATACTTTATTAGTTATGCTTCTTTTTCTTTTGGTCAGGATGGAATTGTTGATCCACAGTGCCTGGTCTGGATTCATCTCTGGAAGTCATCTTCCATGTTGCCAGGGAGACTTTCACACCTGGATGACATGTCCCATGTAGGGGGGAGGGCAATGATTTCACTTGCAGTGTTGGGCTTAGATTGAATGAGGCTACATCTGAGCATCAAAAGAGGTCCTCCAAGAGTAACTCTTAGGCATTCCTGTAGGTTGGTAGTCTAAACTTCTCTGCTACCTACATGAGCTTCGCAGGAGTAAGCCTCATGATCGAGGGCATGGCCTATAGATTTCATGTGCTCTACTTTTTTATCCTAGGAAAATAATCAGTTTTAATCAATAGGAAAATTAAGATCCCCATTTATTATATGGTTCACTCTAGATGCAGTATAGTTGACTAAATATTATTAGCTAACGCCTATAGAGAGATGCCTTAAGTGAGCATTTAGATCAGGAGCACCTACTGTGAGTAGCTCTTGATTATAGGGAAAAATTATTCTTCCTTTAAGAAAACCTGTCCATGAAAATAATTAATTATGTGGGTACTGATTTATTTATAAAATTGGGTATACTAGAAAAAAGGGAAATAATCTAAATGTCAATAATATATAGCCTGTAAACCTAATGGTAAAGAGGTAGGTGTATTTATTGTCGAGAAATAACCTACTGTCAAGTGAACAAGATAAGTGACACAGCAGTATGTAGAAAGTGATAAACTTTTTTCTGGTTTCTTTCATTTAGAATAATGTTTTTTAAAAAAGATAATTTTTAAAATTAGAGTGGTTGTAGGTTTACAGGAAAGTCATAAAAAATGCAATTGGGTGCATGGGTAGTTCAGTGGTAGAATGCTTGCCTTCCATGCGGGAGATGTGGGTTCAATTACTGGACCATGCACCCCCCCCAAAACAACAACAACAACAACAACAAACAATGTTTCCATATACTCCTCATTGTTGACACTTTGTTACAATTGAGGAAAGAACATTAAAGTATTACTGTTAACTATAATCCATAGTTTATATTTGGTGTATTTTTTTCCCCATATACCATCTATTTTTAACACTTTGTAACAGTTGTACATGTCTTATATTTCATGGAAGAAAAATTTTTCTATTTTTACTATTAACCATAGTCTGTTGTCTACAACAGGGTTTACTGTGTTATAAAGTCCTGCGTTAGTCAGGGTTCTCTAGAGAAACAGAACCAATAGGAGTTATCTGTAAATATGAGATTTATAAAGGTGTCTCATGGAACCGTGGAAATGGATGAGTCCAAGATCTGTAGGACAGGATGTGAAGCTGACAGCTCCTGTGAAGGGTTTTGACAAACTTCACAGGAGAGCCTTGTTGGCTGGAGAAGTCTCTCTTCTCCCTTAAAAGCCTTCTGCTGATTGGATTATATCATTTGCAGGAGAAGTGCCATTATTTGATGGCAGATGTAATCAGCCACAGCTGCAGTCAGCAGCCTTCGGGGTTATCTGCCAGCCATGAAATATCCTTGAAGCAACAATAGGCCAGTGCTTACCTGACCAGACCAGCTAGCCAAGTGGGCACCAGAACCTAACCATCACAAGTTCTATGTTTTATCTCCTAACTTTCTTCTAGTAACTAACATATGACTCTAAACTTCCTCTTTCAGCCACGTTCACCAACATAATTTAGTGCTGTTAATTACACTCAAAATAATGTACTACTATCACTACTATCTATTTCCAAACATTTACAATCAACCTAAATAGAAATTTTGCACAGACTAAGCATCAGCTCCCCTTTCTCTACTCCTAGTCTATCTCCTGGTAACCTATATTCTAGATTCTAAGTCTATGAGTTTGCTTATTATAATTATTTCTTATCAATGAGATCATACAATGTTTTTCCTTTTGTGTCTGGCTTATTTCATTCAACATAATGTCTTCAAGGTAAGGACAAGATAAGTAACCCAACAATATGTAGAGTGGATAATGTTTTTATGAAAAATACATGCCTATAATGTCTGGAGAGGTCTAAAATAAAATATTAAAATAGATTATTGCTGGATAATGGAATTATAACCAATTTTATCCATATTTAAGAATTTTTTAAATCCAATGAGCACATAGTACTTGTATAATAATAAAATGATTCCCAAGTATTTCCCTTGTGAGTTTTATCAACCAGCAGTTCTATCCAAAATACGTGGGCAGAATAAACAGTAAAAAACTCTTCACCTCTCTCTCTGTGTATGTATGCACAGACATACACACACCAACATATGTATGTGTTTGTATTGTTTTTCTGGCATCATTTCAGAGTTAGAGGTAGGTATTTTGCCCCTTCTTAAACAGTTTAGTACGTTTCTTAAGAACATTCTTAAGAGCATTTTCTTAAATAACCACATAGATATTCAGTCCATATTCAAAATTTTCCAATTGTCCCAATAATACTCTTTACAACATATTTCCCCTGACCAGGTATCCAAGGGAAGATCACACACCGTATTTAGTTGTCATGTCTTCTTAATTTCCTTTAATCTGGTGCAATTTCTCAGCTGTTCTCTTTTATTGTGAAATTAATATTTTTTTGAAGTATACAGGCCAGTTGTTTTATAGACTAATCCTTAATTAGTCAGATTAATATTATTTTATAAATGACTTTATGTTTTAATTAGAAAAACACGGAATATATAAGGAAGAAAACATTCATATATAATCCTATCACTCAAAGAGTCTATTGGCATGCACACATATGAAAAAGTTTGAAATAAATGCGATAATTTTCAAAATGTGACAGAAACACAAAGTGAGCACATGGTTTTGGAAAAATGGTGGAGCTGATAGACTTGTTCAACACAGAATTAACACAGACTTTCAATTTGTAAAAAAATGCAATGTCTGTGTTGCACAATAAAGTGCAATAAAACAAGGAATGCCTGAGTATCTTAAGTATGTTTTACATTATACTTAGTGTAAATTGAATAATATGATCACAAAATTAAAGAAGCTTAACTATATCCAGAAAAGGCCACATCATTAAGAATTAATCCCATCTAGTCTATGAATGTTGTTTGTGACTGATTTGGTAATGTCAATGAATTAAGCAAATGTTTTGTATGCAATTGATTGAAAAAATAAATATATTATAATGTGAATGTAACTTTATTGTTACACAATTACTAAGAAAATCACAGGACAAAACAACTGCACTCAATAAAATATTTATTATGCTCTGAGATTTGGGTAGATTCGAGCAAAGTAGATTTTATTCATAATCAAAAAAATACTTACCAGGAAATTGTCTACAAAATAATTCAAATCTATCTAGCACCTAACGCAAATCTAGTAGAGAAATAAAAATCACACATATTTCCAGTAAATGTAGTTTTCTACATAATTATGATCATTCTTACATGCATGTTCTTTGAAAGAATATTTTAATAGCTTCCTAATATTCCTACTTATAGTTAGACTATATATTGTTTCTATTTTTTCTTTAAAAAGAATGACTACTTTTATAAGTTGTGTACTTTGATTCCTTTTTTTTCTTAAAATTACTTGAGCACTTTTATACTAAACAAACCAAAGACTTTTCATGATAGACATAAACTTAATTAGCAATCAATTGTCCTATATGTATGGAAGCGCAAGATAGTCCTTAGTCTGAATTTGGGGGCTTTTCTAGTTAAAGGTTTGCTTTCCCCCAGCATATCTGTCTGCTCCATGTGCTTGTCATACCCTATGTAGTGAGAGTATTACAAGTTTCTTAGCTGGGAGATCACAGGTTGCTGAATGTAGTTGGGGAAAATGCTCAACTTGGTTGCATTTTCAAGGTCTTTCCTCTGTCAGTCCTGGCTAACCTTCTTGGGCTCTGGAAGAAAGAGAGAACTTTTGGTTGGTGGAATATCTGGTAGTTTCCCAGTAGAAACAGTATTCCCTAGATTTTAATGGATTTTTGTGTTCCCTTTGGGGATTTGTACCATCAGTGGAAGAAGCAAAGGGTAGTTAAGTGTGTTGCTTCTTGTAGTGGTCCTTTGGCTCAGAATAAAGAATATGTATTGTTTCCTTTGTGAAACTTTTCCTGACACTGGACCCAGTAAACTTATTTGTTTATTTTGTCCTTAGGTCTATTATTACATCCGTCATACTGTATTGCAATCAATTTTTTTATATGTCCAGTTTCCCTATAAATCTTTCTTTTTCCTGTGGTGTAGTTTCTTACAATTAATTAAAAAAATTTATTGTATAGTATAACAGATATACAAAGCAAAGAAATAAAAATGCAATAGTTTTCAAAGCACTCTTCAACAGCTAGTTACAGGACAGATCCCAGAGTTTGTCATGGGCCACCATACAATCCTTTCATATTTTTCCTTCCCTAGCTGCTCCAGAATATAGGGGGCTAGAAGGCTTAAATATTTTTTTATCATCACAATTGACTTTTTTACCTTCTTCTTTTTGGTGAAAATAACATATGTACAAAAAAGCAATACATTTCAAAGTACAGCACTACAATTAGTTGTAGAACATATTTCAGAGCTTGACATGGGTTGCAATTCCATAATTTTAGCTTTCTACTTCTAGCTGCTCTAAGATACTGGGGACTAAAAGAGATATCAATTTAATGATTCAGCATTTATATTCATTTATTAAATCCTATCTTCACTGTATAATTCTACCCTCACCTTTGATCTTTTCATCCCTCTCTTTAGGGGTATTTGGGCAGTGGCCATTCTAACTTTTTCATATTGAAAGGGTTTGTCAATAATATGGGATAAGGATATGGAACTATCTGATGTTCTGGAGAGGCTGGGCCCTCTAGGTTTCAGGATTTATAAGGACCAGGGACCCATCTGGAGGTTGTAGGTTTCTAGAAAGTTATTCTAGTGCATGAAACCCTTGTGAAATCTTATATATTGCCCTAGGTGTTCTTTAGGATTGGCTGGAATGGTCCTGGTTGGGATTTGGCATGTTCTGATAGGTAGCAAGGCCTAACTGAAGCTTGCATAAGAGCAACCTCCAGAGTAGCCTCTCGACTCTACTTGAACTCTCTCTGCCACTGATATTTTATTAGCTATACTTCTTTTCCCCCTTTTGGTCAGGATGGAATTGATGATCCCACAGTGCCAGGGCCAGATTCATCCCTTGGAGTCATCTCCCACATTGCCAGGAGACTTTCATCCCTGGATGTCATGTCCCACATAGTGGGAAGGGCAATGATTTCATTTGCAGTGTTGGGCTTAGAGAGAGGGAGGCTACACCTGTGCAACAAAAGCGGTCCTCCACAAGTGACTCTTAGGCATAGCTATAGGTAGTCCAAGCTTCTCTGCTACTTATATAAGCTTCACAAGAATAAGCCTCTGGATCGAGGACATGGTCTATTGATATGGGTATCCCTCAAGTTTGACACAATATCAAGGGATTCTGTCTCTATGAAGGGATAGGTTTATTAGTTCATATTCTTTCTCTCATCTCTCAAGGGGACTTTGCCAATACTTTTTATCTGCTTAATATACTCTAGGATGTATTCAGGCATTACAATAATCTATACAGGATTAAAGGACCTCTTTCTTATTCTGGGCTCCCTGTGTTTCAGTTCATATGAGCTATACAGATAGGTTGAGTTAGATTATGTGCTACAGATAATTTCAGTTCCAAACCAAGTAAACCTTTCTTCCTTTAGTCTCAAAGAGTATGTGTGGTTCTAGAATATAGACACTATCTTTTCCCTCTAAATCTTTGCACTTTTGCCCTCAATAAACCACATCAAAACATAGTGGCTTAAAACAACAACCATTAATTTAGCTCATGATTCTGTTAGATTAGCAGCTTGGGCTGGACCCAGCTGAATTCACTGGCAGTTGCTCATATGGATGGCTACTGGGTCAGCTGGAGCTGGCTCATTAGTGACTGGGACAGTTCTCTTATGGTCTGTCATCCTTCAACAGACTACTCAGACTTGTTCATGTAATGACAATGAGGTTCACAATAACAGCAAGAGAGAAAATTCCAATGTACAAGAACCTTTTTTCCCTGTTATTAGAGAAGTTGTGGGTTTACAGAATGATCATTCATAAAATATATTTTGAATCTCTGCTTCTGACACATTTGCTACTGTCTCAATGTCCAAAGCAAGTCATATGGCCTAGTCCAGAATCAGCGAGAGAGGACACTATGAAAGGTGTGGATACAGGAGTTGTGTGGACAAATGGGGGCATTGCTACAATCAATTCACTATGTTTGTGAGGATAGGGTTGCATCTTACCCATATTTCTATCCATAGCTTCTATCATGGTGTTTGAAATAAGGTTGGTGCTTGGAAAATCTTGAGCTGAGCTGTACATTTATTTGACTCTTTTAGCATCCTCTCCCTTTCAAACTACAGTAATAGTTAAGGTAAAGTATATCAAGGCAATGCTCTGAGGGTGCTGAGCTGTAGGAAACCTTTGCTTCTGGCTGTTGATGAGTTGTTGAAGAAAATCTGTGGTGAGAAAGCAGCTATGACACTCAGTATTACAAATAATCCAGAGATTGTTTTATGGAATCAGTCAATAGCCTTCAGTATCTCCTAGACAAAACAAATACACTTTGATTTCATTTTAATCTGATTTTATTCTGGAAAACTATTAGGGAGAGAACACACAGCTGGGTTTGACCTGGGTCCTTATCATTTAGGGTCAAGAGCCTTTGAAGGATCTTTCAGATTTCATTTAACTAGGAATGGTACCACCGTTAGAATTATACAAAGCCGACCCCTGTCCTAGGCCTCACACTTTGGATAACCTCACTCTATCTTTCTTTTGGCTACATTTGTCCCCATGGGGCTAGAATTTAGGGAGAGGTGTAAGGATGTGCTTAGGATATGCCAGTGGCCCCGGGGATCTGTCCACTCTAGAACTTTCATCCTCCTTCTATTCCATGTTCTAGGTAACTAGGACTCCAAAATTCCCTAACTAAATGACCTCAAGTTGCTTCTAGGGCCGGTGTGGGCCTCTGCCTTTCTCCTAAAGGCAGACTGCACCTCTGGTACCTTCCAAGGCCCGAGGGGTAGCCAACAGCAGATGTTTGCATTTTGTGGGTTAAGGGGAGGATGGATCTTGGACTTTGGGCTGAGATGCCTATAACCTTGTTGTCACCCGTGAGAGTGCTCTTGCTGTGCATGGGATGAGATGTGGACAGGCCATAGGCTAGTGCCACCTTACCTGGACTCGCAAAGATTGGAGGTGAACCTGATCAGAGATCTTACAAGGCTCTTGAGAGTGGAATCTTCCAGGGGAGCAGTAGCTGGACTGGTCTCAACTTGGACTTGGGAAGTTTTTCTATAATCAGATTGGCTTTTGGAATATAATGACCTAAAAACTACTTAATAGCTGTTTAACTTATTACCTTTTAGGGCAGTAAATGGATTTGGGTATCTCTGTGAGATTAAGAATTGAAACGTGATTCCTGTTGACATATAGCACAGGTATGAAATGATAATCTCTCTTTTAGGAAAACTGTCAAATTGTTAAGCTACTCTTCCTCCATGAATGGCAATATTTTTCATTTGTGA
>PVIY010020195.1:0-44470 GCA_004026745.1 Myrmecophaga tridactyla | reverse complement strand
AATTTTTTATTAATTAAAAAAAATTACAAGAAACACAAACATTCCCAACACATACACTCAGCAATTCACAATATCATCACATAGTTGCATATTCATCATCATGATCATTTCCCAGAACATTAGCATCAATTCAGAAAAAGAAATCAAAAGACAACAGAAAAATATAACAAACAGAAAAAAAAATTTTTACAGGCCATACCCCTTACTGATCCCTTTCATTGAAAACTAGCATTTCAAACTGAATCTATTTTAACATTTGTTCCCCCTATTATTTATTTTTATTCCATATGTTCCTCTCATCTGTTGACAAGGTAGATAAAAGGAGCATCAGACACAAGGTTTTCACAATCACACAGTCACATTGTGAAAGCTATATCATTATACAATCAATTGACTGTATTGATTGAAATGTCAGGAGCAAAAAGACAAATATTATCATGCCTCACTCATAGGGACTAACTATAATATAAAAACTGGGGGGGACTGAAGTTGAGAGCATGGGTTATCAGGTTGGGGCCTATTGTAAAGGGTTTTAGATTGTAAGCTCTTACAGCAGTCACATATATTCAGGAGTTGTAACTGTTATTTCTAAATTCTGAGATACTGAGCTGTTTGTATATAACCAGCTCATTCCCAGAAACTTTGGGTATTTATGTGACAACTGAGACTCAGAGTTAGTGCTCTGAAGCTATGAAAGTCACCAGTACCCCATACAGGAGCTGTTTAAAAGTTGAAAACAGTATCAGACTTTGAGTAGAGACATGAATGAAACTGATCTGGATAGGACGAAGGTAGAACAGAATACATGGTAAAGTATAATATCATCCATACTTGAAAACTTCAACTTCTGGGTGTGACCAAAGGAAGAGATATCTATTTGGTGCAAAATTTATACTTTGGGTATTGCATTACTTAACTTGTATGGTCAGTTTAGTTGAACACCATAAGTACATGGAATATTGAATAAAGCATGAGATCTTGTTGGTTTGTGCAGGTTAGTGTGATGGCCCAATATATCCCAGAGTCATGTGGGTAGTGAATAAAGAAGTTTTTTCAAAGTCCCCTTGATGGACTGGAGAGAAAAGAGGAAATATTCAACTTCCCCATTAGGAGACAAACAAATCAATAGGCTGAGCCCTCACTGTTGGGATTCACCCCTATGAAACTTATTCCTGCAAAGAATAGACTAAGCCTACTTAAAATTAGGCCTAAGAGTCACCCCCAGAGAACCTAAGATGTGGCCTCTCTCTCTCAGCCAACTCAGCAAGTGAACTCACTGCCTTCCCCTCTATGTGGGACATGACTCCCAGGGATGACCCAAGACTCGGCATCTCATTCAAGGGACTGAGAAAGCCTTCCTGACCAGAAGAGAGAAGAAAGAAATGAGACAAAATAAAATTTCAGTGGCTGAGAGGTTTCAGGGTCAAGAAGTTATCCTGGAGGTTATTCTTACACATTATATAGATTTCCCTTTTTAGTTTATGGTGTATTGAAGTGTCTGGAAGGAAGTACCTGAAATGGTTGAGCTGTGTTCCAGTTTGTCTAGATTCTTGAAGACGATTGTATAAAGATTTAACTTTTACAATGTGACTGTGTGATTGAGAAAGCCTCATGTCTGATGCTTCTTTTATCCACTGTATGGACAGATGAGTTTAAAAATATGGATGAACAATAAATAATTAAAGGGAGGATAAGGGATGAAATAAATTAGTTGATGGAAATACTAGTGGTCAATGAGAGTGAAGGGTAAGGGGTATGGTATGTATAAGTTTTTTTCTTTTTACTTTTTATTCCTTTTTCTGGAGTGATGCGAACATTCTAAAAAATGATCTTGGTGGTGGATGCACAACCATGTGATGATATTGTGAGCCATTGATTGTGCATCATGTATGGAATGATTGCGCATAAAGATCTGTCGATACAAATATTTAAAGCAAAAAAATAATCCATCAAGTACTTTCAAATCCATCTTTGTTTGATTTTCATTATAGCACTTATCATAATTGTTATTTTCTTGATTATTGATTTATTTATGTGACCACTAACTACCCCTGCACATGTATGAACACACATACACACACACAATTAGAATGTAAGCTTCATTATGCCCTGTTTCACACTATCTCATCTAAGGAAGTAGCTGGCACATTATAGGCGTTCAATAAATATTTTCTGAATCAATTAATCCAGTACAATGTAAGTTTTCCTAACAAGGAAATGGAACTGAAAATACATAAGTGCTAAGGTTTCAGAGGAGTGAGTGAGAAAGCAGTGTGAGCTGGCAAGATCAGGGAAGTTGCATGGAAGAAGTAAGGCTAGCTGAGGCACGAAAGAGGATGAAGATTTGGGCAGTGAAAAGAAATAGACCATGCATCTCTGACTGTGGATTTAGCACAAGGACAAGCCCCGTAACACGCAGTAGAAAGCGAGAGGAACTTGACATAAACCCAGGCAGGCTAACGCCAAATGCAGCTCCAAAGCCCACACTGCGATGATGAAGTAGGCGTTGCCGAATTTATCTAGGCTTGCAATGATAACCTAATCTCAGTGAAGCTGGAGTGAGGATGGAAAGAAGGGAAAACGTAAGGGACATCGCGGAGAAAAGTCAAACAAGGAACAAGTTGTTTCAGTATCATTGAATTGAGAAGATAGAAATGAGAAATAGTGAGATTAATCAAAGATGTATCTGAAAACCAACATTCAAAGGCAAGCTTGAAAAAATGGGAAAATAGTGGTGCTACTATGAATAGAACAGTCACGGTTGTGTAAGAAAGAGGAAAAGATTCTAGTTAAATTGAGACTGAGAAGGTGGTAGAGGTAGAGCCTTCAAATGGAAATATCTAGGACTGTGGGAAATGAGCGCTGGAGTCTGAGTGACATCAAAGCCAGAGAAATCTGTCTGTGATCCGTTAACCACAGGCCCTCCAGCCCCTGCTGTCTCTACTCCCCTTTCCCCAATCTCTCTTTCACCCCCCACCCCCACCCTTTCATTAACTAAAGAAGTCGTCTTCTCATCACCTGCAATTCATTTCATCCATCCATATGCGTCTTGAGCTTGCCTGTGGCATCTCGCCCTCTACCCAAGGCCAGTATCCAAATATTCCTTCCAAAATAAGTGTAGTATTTTCTATATGAGAAATAAAGGAAAATAAAATGTTCTTCATTTTGTGACATTCTTAATAACCCTCTATGGTAGATATTATGATGATTCCCATTTTATAGATGAAGAAATTGAAACACAATAAAGTTAAGTCACTTGCCCATGGCCTAGATTTGAGATTATGAGATCTGACTCATGATCTCGGGGCTGTCCCAGGAAAGTGTAAGTGTACGAAGATTTTGGAAGAAGGAAAATGGGGAAGGGCTGCTCTCATATGTAGAAAGGGATTAATGAGCAGAGAATTAAGCCTAAGGAAAGTATTTCCCTGTGTAAAATCTGGTGAGAATAAGGTCTAAAACACCCAAATGTGTATTTTAGAATGACACAACGTGCATGAGTCTGTAATTTTCAAATCTGACAGAGGAAGCTATCTTGATGTGATATTTTTTTCCAAGTGCCAGGAGTATTTAGACCTTACCATTATCCACTTTAGAAAATTATTGGAGTGGCTGACCCCAAGGAAAACGATGTCATGACTGAGGAAGCATCATTCAAAAGACCCAGAGGCTGGCAGTGAAGGTGATACGGGTGACTGAATTTAACTCGCAAAATGAGCCAGTGGCCCAGGGCTCGCTTCTGCTGGCATTGTCATCTTGAGAGCTAAAATCTGCCTGACCCGGCTGACATCTATGGAACACCTTGCCTGATGGAACAGAGCCCAGAAACGAGGCCTAAATATATAGGAGGGGGTTATTGCATGTGACTGCTGGGTCCTTTAACAAAAGCTGTGAAGGGAACTTCTAAAGGGGCGCCCCTCTTCTTCACGCCAAATATTTTACAAGAAAACATCAGTATCTCCCTTCTCCTCAGCAGTGATTGCTTTTCCTAAACCAGGCACTGTCCCAAGCACGTAGGTACAAGGGGAGAGTAAAAGCAGTTGTCTCTCACAGAAATTCCAGTCTAGTGGAAGGGAAGATTTAAAATTTTTAAGTGACAGATATAAGTGTATAATTGTGGTAACAAATTCTAAAGACTTGAATTTCATTGGCTTATTCAATTCCCATAACTCTACAAGGTAGGTGCTAGTATCCTCATTTTATAAGATGAGTAAACTGAGGATCAGAGAGGTTAAGTAACTAGCCAAAAGTTGCATGGGATTGGGATTTAATCTGGCCTAAATCCCGAACCCATATACATCTACATTCTTACACTACTAAAAAGAAGGACGTTGAATTGCACAGGCTAAGTCACATTACTACGTTAAGAGGATGGTGCAAAGCGGGGGAAGGGTTCTCTGTTGAGCCCCCATGGAACCTTCCTGAATAACCCCTTTAGTTTCTGCTATCGCATTCCACCAATTTATGGATATGAGCCACACCTTGGGTATTTTCTTATCCTGAATTTTCCTTGAACGGGAGATGCTTTCAGAACCTGCCCTTGTATCACGAGAAGTGGCCCAAACCCTTAGCATGACCTCCATATGCGATTCCTTGTGACCCAGTCGCTCCCCGTTCCCCCACTTTCCCATTTAATTGCCATGAAAAACCATTTTCCACCTCCCGTGGACACGTCCTCCTTTATTAACATTCTTACCACCTCTTAGGTGTTTACCATCTGTTCCCCACCAGCTGAACCCTGAGTTTCTTTAGGTTAGGAACGATGTCATACCTGCCTTCACAGTTCTAGCACCAAGAACTGGCACATTATAGGCACTTAATCCATGCTCGGCGAAGAACATATGAATTAGTAAATGAATGACTGAATACCCGTGACCCAGGGCTCTAAGGCTCCGGGCAGGCACAATCTGAGTTCTCTGGAAGCCATTTCCCTTAAACAGCTCAGTAAGGAGAATCACAGAACATCAGCTCTGGAAAGAACTTGGAAATAAGCCTGTCCAGCGCTTCTGTTCTACAGATGAACTGACTTGCCCAAGCTCACTTCTGTATCGCTCACTGCTCAGCTTTCACTCTTGGTTGCAGGTGCTTCTTCTCCTATCCTTCAGCTCAAATGTACTCCCAAGATATTTTTTTTAATTAAAATTAATGGCTGTTCTGCAAAGAGGCCTGTTAGTGTCACAATTACCCAGGGACCTTGCAAGACAATCTGGCGGGTGGAGTGAAGGCGATGAGCTCACCATGGGGTCTGTATTTATCAGTAGGGATCTCAGCTCCTTTCCTCCATGAAGACTCTGCATTTATGGGGTTTTGAAAGCCTGTGGTTTTGCAATAAGATCCATCACTGTGGCTTCAGTCAGGCCTATTTTTCTTTGCTGCTCGGTGCAAGTGCAAAGTGGGACCCAAATAAATGTCGGTTGATATTGAATAAATACACGTAAGGCATCGGTAATATACAATTAACCCAGTGATAACGCAACGAACACTCGGTCATGTATTATAGCCAAGAACTTGACTCGTCTCACCCCTAAAATTTATTATGGTGCTGAGGTCCTTACAAAGGGATTTTATCTGAAAAACAAACTGTATAAAGAGTATGATTCTCCTGCTTACCACAAAGGAAGCAGCCAGCAGCACAGGCCCCGCCCACGGCTGTTTGCCGTTGCTCTCCCCTTTAGAAAGCAAGGGTTTTAAGAGCCAGAATCATCTTTTTTCTTTTTGGTATCCCCAGTGCCTAAAGTGTAGTAGGAGCTCAATAAATGCTTGGTGGATAAATAAACACATGAAATAATAAGTGAACAATTGTATGTTTGTCCACTGTAGCCATTCAATCACGTTTAACAGTACATAAATGAAAACCAAAGTAAGAAGTTGAAACAAGAGAGAGGCGTCTTTCTGTTTTACACAACAGAGACGTAAGAAGCTCAGAACTGGTAATGGGGCACCATGGTCCCCAGGGGCCCAGACTCACGTTCTCTCTGGGTCACCTTCTTAGCATTGACCTCCATACTCAAGGTTACCTCAAGATCAAGCACACTGCTAGAGTGCTCTCATCCGGTCTATGTGAACGAGGCAGAAAGACAGGGAGGGGGTGGGGGAATGCACCCCACCCAGTCAGGTAGAGCTCTTTTAAAGGTCTCAGCAGGAAGGCCCACCTGATTGCCATTTGTTTTCATTGGCCACCCCTAAGTGCGACGGGGTATGGGGAAAGTAGCCTTTTATCTGGATGCATCTGCCATCCATAGATATATTCCCCAGCTAAAAAGGAGAGCGAGAGAAAGGAAATTAGGTATGCTACTAACACTTCCTATCACTCGGTTGAGTAGCCTAAGTCTCATTAAAATGCTCACTTCTTCCGAAAGGGAACCCAGTCTGCCTCCATGTCTGAACTTCCCCCCATGGCGGCTTGTCTGTGGGTTGAGAGACTGTGTCTCCAGAAAGCTCCTTCCCTTAAAAGACTGGCAGGACATGCTCAGACCTGAGTAATAATCCTGCTGTAAGTTCCAGGAGTGTTTTCACATATCTCCTCTCCAACCTCCAGACCTACATTCACAGTGACCTGTTTAACATCCCCACTTGGAAGTTCACTGATGCTTTAAATTCAGCAGATCAGAGAGGAATTCTCCTCACCACGCTTGCACCTACGCAGCAGGCCTTCCTTCAACTGCCTTGGTTCAGTTAAATAAGTTTTCCTTGTGTAGCCTTAGGGAATCTTTAATATAATCATTATGCTGTGAAGCTCCAAAAGAGAGGTACAGATAAGAATACTTTTCAACTGCGTTTGTCCAGGGAACCTTCCTCTTCTCATGGAGAAGACCAGTGTGCTGAGCAACCAGCAGCCACCCAGCCTAGATGTGCCTCGTCACCTTTAAACCCTTTCCACCTTCACATTTCTGCCTCTGCCAATTCCCTCTCATCACTGTCTTCCCTCCTCTCCCTTCCCTTTTATCCCATCCATTCTGCCTTTCCCAGGATAACTTTCCCCTCCTGAGCTAGGGCAACTGCTTCATTCATTCATTCATTCATTCACTCACTCACTCCCCAAAACATACAGCGGTGACTGTTCTGGTCACTGGAGATGCAATGGTGAGTGAAGGAGACATGGCCGCTGTCCTCCTGTTTCTCACTGCTTGCAGCCCACGGGCATGGAGAGGGACAGCCGTCAGCTCATCGCAGTCAGTGCAAACGAGAAGCGTGATAAGCAGAGAGGAGCGCAGTGCCATGTGGCTCTGGGGAAGGGCTCCCCGAGGAGGGCTGCTTGAACGGAGAGGTGAAGGAAGCCCAGGAACTAGCTTGGCGGCAGGGAAGGGACAGTTCCGGGCAGAGGGAACAGCTGGTGCAAGGCGGACGTGTGGCAGGTGGAAGGCTGGTGAGGAAGGTGGGAAGACGTCCCGGCAGCTGCAGAGCACGGGGAATGGCTGTGGCTGAGAGGAACTAAAAGGGGCTAAAGAGGAAGGTGCAGCCTGGCAGGCCTAGTTAAGACCTTTGATCTTCAGTCTCTAAGCCTAGGGGATGAACTGTAGCATTTGCATTTTGGAAAGGTGGCTTTGCCTGCTGTGTGGAGGGCATGGAACAGTAAAAGGGCAAGATTAGATGGACAGAGAACTCACAGAGGTCATTGCAAGCATACGGGGGCCTTAGGCCAACAGCGGTGAGGTGGGAGGGAAATGTGGACAGAGGTGAGCGGCTTTTAAGAGGTAAAATCAGCAGGGCATGGGTTTGGATTATACAGGTAATCTGTGGACTGGTCTCATTTTCACTAAGAGATTTTTAATTCCTTAAAGACCAGAGAGTTTATTAAGCTTGCCGAATTGATTTGCATTGGGTATTTGCACACAGAGAGCACAGATATGAGAAAAAACTAACCCAAGTACTGTAGGTACGTTTTGAGGCAAAAAAGGAGAAAAAGCAAGTCTCGTCCTGTCAGACAGTGCCTGAGGAGGGCACACAGACAACTGCCCCTCCCCTCTACCTGCCAGGAAAGGCAGAGGCCTTTTGGTGGTCATGTGACGGGATGAGCATTTTCCTGCCAGTTGGAAACAGAAGGACTCCTATTGAACTATTTAGCTCCACCTAGATTGAAGGCCTTTTCTCAAATTAGCATCTTACAACAGAGACAATTCCTGGGCCACAGCAACTCCTCTGGTGATAATTGTTCTTAGGTGTCATTGTTCTTAGGTGTCGATGGCTATGCCTAAAAATTGGGGGGAAAATAACAATCAAACCTACAAACAACAGTCTAAAGAGCTTGCTTAGTAACCGCTGCGGTTCAGAACGCTCAGTGAGAACCACCAGAAATGGTTCCCGTGCTCCACATGGCTTGCAAAGACTAGAAGCAGAGAAACACTTAACCCCAGCCATAAACACAGTGGACAGCTGTCAGCAATGTGAATGAACATTCTAGAAGCAGGGGTCAATCGTTATCGTTTTTTTTTTTCAGCACAGAAGCGAATCTATGTCAGAACAAAGCCTTCCTTGTCCTTGCGTCTCTTCTTCATTCTAAGAAATACTAGTGTCCTCCCCAAATTTTTGTCACTGACCCCACACAAAAATTACAATCCAAATGGAAAATTTTCCAGAGTTCAATGGCTCTCACCCAGGTCACAGACTTAGGAGTGGAAAAGAGATTTGCTTTGAAACACACCGATGCTGTCAACTCTATGATGCTTCATACGTAATTACACAGTACACACACAAGGATGATTGGGGGAACTGCAAAATAGGAACTGGTCACCAGAGAAGGGAAGGAAAAGGGTATGCCCTAGGGTGAATTACTAAGTCAGGGCCCTTTTTGTTTTTCCTTCTGCATTTCCACTGGTTGCTGTCTGGATGTGAAAGGTTCATGGGCCTAATTATCCCTGTGGACACCACAGAATGGCAGCACGGATGGAACACCCAAGGACCGGCCAGGGACTGCCCACCCCCGCCCCCACCTGCTGGGAGCCCCCAACCAGCCTCGTCATAAGGTCCATGGGAGCTTGATGCCACTAAAGATTTTTGTTGGGATTTTTGTAGGTGTGACAATGGTATTGTGGGTATGTTTTAGAGAGAGAGAGAATCCATAGTTCTTACAGATATCACGCTGAAGAGCTTGCAGATAAAATAATATAAGGTCTGGGACCTGCCCCAAGATAATGCAGCTGAGGGTGTGGGGAGAGGCGTGGGGAGCAGATGCGCTCAGTTGGTCCTACATTATAATTGCTGACGCGGGACAGTAGGAGCTCGGTATACTACACTCTAGTTGTATATGGATTTGTCATTTTCCATGATAAAAAAAAAAATTCTTAAAATACCACAGGCATTTTCTTCTTTTTTTCAGAGATCCCCCCCCAAAAAAGCCATACTCTTGACACCCAGAAATTGCCTTTCTTGGGTCCAAAAAACCAATATAAATGTGTTGGTGCTACCTCATGCTCTCTGTGTTTCTAAAACATTAAATGTTAAACTCTTTGCCTCCTGATGGAAAGAAGGAAAGCTAGGAACAAAGGCAGGACTCTGTCTCATTCCACAAAACTATGGAATTTTTTCACACCCACATTTTTTCCTGACTTCTATTCACATGTGCCCCACAGCCTGCCAGATGTCAGCCAACTGATTCGTTTCTGAATCTTTAAAATCCTACCGCTGTCATCTCAGGCGCTGGGCCCTGTGGGTAGAGCACAAAGCTGCAATCTGGTTATCAATCCTTTGTTCACGCAGCTTCCCCTTAGCCACATCCGCAGTCTCGCTGTGAAACCTTCCCATTTGGGATTGAAGGATTTTTCAGACAAGAATCTGGCTCTTGAGGCTCCCTCAGATGACTCAGCTCTCAGCTCCTACTGTGTCCTCTCAGCAAGAGGCTGAATCACGCTTCTAGGATTTTGCTCCCACCCTTTGGGCTTTCCTTCCCTTGTAGAGCAGCCCTAGACAACCTCCTTTTAGTGTCTCCTGCTACTGCCACCAGTTACGCAGGGCCTGTTGGCTTGTCTGCTCAGGTGTTCTCTCAGCCAAATCAAGCAAAATCCAGAAGTATTAATTTAGGATTTCTGTGTGTGCAGAATAATCCTATATCCTCTAAGAAAGGAAGGAAAGGAAAGAAGGGAAGAAAGAAGGGAAAGAAGTAAGGAAGGAGCAGAAGAAAGAAAGAGGGAAGAGAAACAGAAAAAGTGACTTCCCTACTATCGTTCAGGGTCTTTCAGACATGAGATTTTTTTGTTCCAGAAAATACCTTCCTAGGAGTGCTTAATTTCAAAGAGAAAGAAAAATGAAGACGTTTAAAATTGTTCTTTTCTTTTTCTCTGTTCATCTTAAATCACCTTGGGTTCAAAAGACTATTTCTGTATAGGTGTACCGTCTGGGCTCGGTCCATTTGGTGGGAGCAGCAGCTTACGCTTGATGATTCAATTTACTCAGGGGGTCAGCAGAGAGTTTTAAAAGCCCTTTGCGTCAGCACAGGGCATTTGTCTGCCTCAGGTGCAAGAGGAAGCGCTGCAGTCGTCTCAGACCACCTTAGGATGCTCTCCCAAATGGTCTGGCCTCCACGATTTGTCAACCCAAATTGCACTTTACCTGGTGAAGTTCTTCCTGAACAATGGACCCAGATGTCAGCCTGAAAAATGTCCCTTGTGTTGTTTCATTTTAACGTATGTGGCTAAAGGACTTTGGCATGATATATTTGTTGCTTGGGTGTGTGGAGTAGAAGGAAGGGGACAGCAATTATATGACAATTTAAAACAGAACAGATTTTGTTTGGCTCTCCGTGGTGGGAAGTTGAAATCAAATACAGTAGCAAAGTTGATCTGTCAAGGGCAACTTGCTCTGATGTCCAAGAAAACCTGTTTAAAAGCCTGGGAGTCATTGATGTAAGAAATAAATGACACTTTCATTCCTTCCATTCTTCACGTCTTGGGGATATGAGATGCAAGGAAGGACATCTTGGGTTGTAAATCATGGTGACTGTTACACTGGGAACAAGGTTAGTCGGCTATTTAGCGTGTTCGTTTCCAGATTTCTCTTCCCACTCCTTCTCACCTCCGGACTACCCAAGCCCTGGAGTCTTGTTTTGCACTTTTTATCTGTCTTAGTGAGGATGACATAACAGGGAATTGTTAAGGCTTGAGGGAATTGAAAAGACATGGTCAACTGAAAGATTAAACATAGTCCTGCCCTTTTTACGGACTTGTGATAAAACTAAATGATAAATGAGACATGGCATGGAGAGGCTGGGTGGGTAGAATTTGAATTAAATCAGAAAATTTCTTTCTCATACTGAATATAGATTTTTTGCGAATGTGATTCTTGACATTGGCATCTCCTTCGAGGACCGTTAATAACCTGTCCGCACAGCTAAGAAGGGAAATCCCAACTTGTTTATATTTCCTGGACCTGAAAGCTAATCAGGCTTGTATGGATTTACCTGGAGATAGAAGGACAATAAAGAAATTGCTTTTCCAATACTGACTGCATATAGCAGCAGCACAATGTATGGCCTTGAGTCCTATTTAGAGGAGTGTGTGTGTGTGTGTGTGTGTGTGTGTGTGTGTGTGTGTGTGTGTGTGCTGGGGGAATGAAGGAGAGGAAGAAGCTGGGTCTCCCTGACTGGTACCCTTTCCCAGGTGTGCAGCAGGAGCCTTTCTGCCTGGAGTCCAAGTCTGCACCCAGCCTGCGCCGTGCGCCCCCGCGGCCTCTGCGCCACTCCGTCCCCAACACGGCCAAGCTCAGGGTCCGGGTGTGGACGGTGGAAGAGGAATTCTCTCCCTCCGCGTGAGGGAGGCCACCCTTACCCCTCCCTGGGGACAGGAGGAGGAGGCCCACTCCTTCTGAAAGCCTGTTTTTGCAAAAGGGAGTGAATTTTGGTTTTAATGAAGAAGTTGACGCATCGATGTGCACCGGTTCTGGCAGGAAACCGGTTCTCACGCGTGAGCAGCGGCCACGCGGCCCGTATCGGCCCCCAGCTCCAGGCCTAGTCGTGGCAACCCCACGGGCAGGGCCAAAATTTTATTTTTACAGGCGATTATTCAGGTCCAATAGCAAGAGGTATTGGAGGCAAAACAGAGGGTGAACAGAAACTGAAATAAATTAAAATACACGTGAGGCTGAACCATAAACTGGTAGAGGAATGCGGGGTCACTCTCCAAATCCGGCTCATGGGATCAGTGCGGCCAGCAGCCCTACAGGAAGAGAGCAGCCCCCCTCCCGGACACATCTGGCTCTTCCCTTCAAGACTGGAAGACTCTCTGGGTACTGTCTTTCTGGGTTTCAGGACAAGGAGAAAAGTGCATTCCTTTACAACCCACTCTTCCATCTCTCCTCGATCCAGAATCTTCTCACATCCGCCAAGCTCATGAGAAATTGCCCAGCAATCGAAAATTCTAGTTTCTTATTTCAGGGACAAACAAATCAAAACAATGGCGAGAGACGGTATGTGTGTGAAGATATTTCAATAGAAATATTTTTAAAAGTAATAATAATGGCAGGAGCTTGTTTGGTGAGCCAAAAGAATTGGACTTGAGGGACATTTTTATTGCACTACTACAGCTTGGGAAATGACCTTTCTCCTCTAAGGTAATTTATCTAATACTGGGCTTGGATTTGCTTTCCCCTTCCTTTGAGTTTCTCTTGAGAACTTTCAGGTTCTCTTGAGTTAGAACCTCCCAGATTATCAGGTTGAGGGAAGGATCAAGGATTTGGGGCAGACAATCCCTGTAGGAAAAACAACAACATCTCTCTGAACACTACATGAGGTTGAGAATGTTCAGAATTATAACATGGTCATGGGGAATTGTTCATTGTCTGGTGCAGCCCCACCTTTCTGGGTTACATGCCCTCCCTCAGCTATAAAATGGGGTGCTAAGGCTGCTGGGAGGTTTAAAGAAACCGTAAAACAATCACACCCAGCATAAGCCATAGTAAGTGTTCAGGTATGTATAAGCAAACTTAACAATAATTATCATCTATTGTCTTGATTTTGGCATTTTCATTTTACATCCTCCAGCTTGCTTTGGATTTTTCCCACTAAGCTGCAACCATCCCTCTGTTTAAAAAGATGGGTCCTACTGACCCACGTACACTAGCAGTAATTTTCTTACCAGAGGTAAAGGTAATTTAAATCGGTGATTGGAAAGGGGAGGAGGATGTGCCTTCCCCTGTGCTCCTTTCCTCGAGGGCAGGAAGACTGGGAGACTTGGGGGTCCTCAAGGAGGACAGAAAACCGTCCTCAGGGTAGGGTCTCCATCCCCCCTGAGAGCCGGGGCTGTGGCCCAGCCGCCATCATCCAGGCTCCTGACAAGGCTGAGGCCACCGAGCCACGGCCACCAACCCATAGCGGAGAAGCAAACCACACTGGGCCTTCTCCAGTTCCTGGGGAGTTTTCATCAAAGGAATGTTGTTTCCAGAGGAACGATTCATCTTGGCATCTCTGTACATTATTTAGCGTCTTTATTGTTTAATGCTCAAGACCCTGTAACCCATATGCTCCTGGGATGGAAATATTTTGAGTAGTGATGTAGTCTTCAGCTGCAGGTGAGCACAGTATAGCCCCAAGGGGACTCGGGCGGAAACGGTTATGAACACAGAGATGGAAACCAGAATCTCTTTCATCACGAACAAAATAGATAGGCATCGCCACAGCAAACAGGTCATTTTATTACTACCTTGCCTTTGGGACTATAAAATAAAAACTCCATGCCCTTCCATCCAAAACTTTCACTTACAATTTGTGTACAAATAGAGCTATTCATTACAGTGTTGTTTCCAACAATAAAAAATTGGAAAAAGTCTAAGTAAACTCTAATAAACCGTACTACACCCATATTTTAGAACCCCACCCAGAAGTTTAAAAAAATGAAATAGACCTTTATGTAGTGAGTTGGAAAGACCTCTAAGCATATTAAGTAAAACAAGCAAGTTGCAAACGAAAATATTATCCCATTTATGTTAAAATATGTACACGCATATACCAAACAGAACCAAAATACATTTTTCAATCTGCATATATACACATATAAATGTAAATGCAAAGAAAAGTCTGGAAAGGAGGGTCTGATTCATCACAGGAAGGAGAGTGGCAGGAGGGCTTTGATTTTTCTATATGACTTGAATATTTTACTAGGAAGTATTCATGCACTATGGATATATTCAAATACGGATTTATTTTTTAAAGGTGTTATTAAGACATTTAATGAAATATTATAACCTCAACATAATGAGAATAGCATGTATAGCCTCAATGCCATGTCCAGCAGAATTCTCCTGGCACTTACGCATTTCAGCAGCGAAGAGACCATTTTCCTGAACAGAGTTGAGAAGCCTGAGGCCAAGGTTTAAGGCAATCAGAGGATCACGTCTTCAGGTTGTACTGTCTGGTTAAATTAAAGACACCCCATCTCTTGAGATCCACTAAACTCACACCTACCTCCCTTGCAGGCAAAGATCAATTTGCCAAGCCCAGCAACCCAATTCACTCTTTTCCCATTAACAATGTCTACCGAACGTTTTCCAGCTCTCTTAGGTTTATAAAAATGGAAGTAAAGACCGTAAGTCACGTCTCCCAGCAGGGGAGCCAACGTGCAATGGGGAAGATGAACAATTCCCGTGAGGTTTTTATAAAATCACAACCGCTCAGTCAGTGTCCTGTTGCAGATTACAATAAAAGCCTGATCGACTGTACAAACACAGAGTGAGCTGTTGATGGATTATACAGCTCATATTAATTAGCTTGGTTTTAAGTCATTCAGTTGAAAAATGTCATACGGTTTCGAAGATAACTCTTCTTGATAAGTAAGAATGAGAAAGAGACATTTTGTATCAGGTTCACCCTAACATTTGAAACCCAAAATTAAGACTTGCCATCCCTTCCTCTCCTCCCCCCAACAAAAAGAGAAAGCCGAGGGGTGAAGAAGCATCGTTTACATGGTGAGTAACCTGCTTTTAAAACTTATTTCCCCAGGATGTTATTAAGGAAAGTTGGAAGAAATTCAAACCTTTTGACAATAATGTCATTATTGCTTTCTTAATTCCAATGCATTTTCACATCTACTATCTGATTGATAGAACAACCCTATGGAATGGGCAAGCAGATAACAATGATCCCATTTCATAGATGTAGACAATGTGACAGAGAGAATTGAAGAGACCAACTAAATACTGGCAGAGTCAATGTGCTGGGATGTTGACTCCCAACTAGTCCTGGTTTTACTGAGTGGAAATTGTGTAAGTCAAATATGACTTTCCTACTTGGAAAAGGAAATTAATTCCTTTTCCAATTAAAAGGATACTTAATTCCCTAAGCATGACGCATCTAGTCGTTTCATCCAGTCTTATAGAAATGATCTGCTTAGAGTGGGCATCCAACGTCCTTATCAGGAGCGGACCGGTTTCCCCAGTCTGGCTCACTCTTTCAGCTCTGCAGGTCAAGCCTGTACTGATATTTCCAGCAAACAACTGTCAGCCTGCAGTGTTCCCTAAATCACTCCAAGGTCAGAACATGCGGGCATTTAGAGGCACATCGGAAGATGGGTCCTGCCTGCTTTCTCATGTGCCGACTGCAGGATCTCTCGATACAAATTCCAGTAAGTCTCAGAGTAAGCAGAAACTTACTGTTTCGGTTTGTTAAAGCTGCCAGAATGCAATATGCCAGAAATGGCTAGGCTTTTATATTGCGGAGTTATTAACTTACAAACTTACAGCTAAGACCATGAAAATGTCCAAATTAAGGCATAAACAAGGTGACACCTTCTCTGAAGGAAGGCTGCCAGCCAGCATCAGGGACACTCTGTCACATGGGAAGGCACCTGGCCGGTGTCTGCTGGTCCTTCTCTCCCGGGTTTCACTGATTTCAGCTTCTGGCTTCAGTGGCTTCCTCTCTCAGCAACTCCAGGAGCTTTTTCTCTCTAAATGCCCTCGTTTTTTATGAGACCCCTTTATCCTCTCATAAAGGATTCCAGTAAAAGGACTAAGACCAACCTTGGATGGGGTGGGTCACACCTGAATTGAAACAGCCTGATCAAAGTCCCACCCACGACAGATCTGCACCCACAGCAGTGGGATGAAAGAACACGGCCCTCTCTAGGGCGCATAACAGCTTCAAACCAGCACGCTTACTTTATCAATTAGGTTTTCAAATGTTTCCACTAAGATTTCAATTCATGCCCCTATTAGTAATGCTGCCCCAGGTCTCCCAGCCCCTGGAAATGAGAGATGCCAGACTGTATTTATCCATCGACATCACCCTTCACACTGTGCAGGAGACGCCTCTCCTTCCCTAGAGAAATGACTCTCCTAGATGACGTGCTGCTACTGCGGGATCAATGACCTGAATATATTGGGAGCAAAACTCCCCTAGAGAATTAGAGTCAAGAGACTCGAAGCTTCCCAGGAATCTGAAAGAAATGGCATTTAGATTTTCATGGCCCACTAGAGCCGGTGAAAAGGTCAGAAATAAAAGGTTATTGACCTGGGAGACTTTTTTGAGAGGAGGAGGGTGCTGTAACCCTGGGCGCCTCCAACTCAGGGAGCATAAAGGAGCTTGCCGGTCACTGACTCCAGAGAAAATGAAATTAGGGAAATGACTGAAAAGTCTACCACGCATTTTATTTGATACTTATTGAAGTGAGGTACTAGGTGATGCTCTGATTCAGAAATAATATACCAGCTTTGGAATAAGTTGCTATGTCTTGCATTTTATATTCTAAATTCATATTCCTTTAAAAATTTCTGGCTGGGACTCTCTGAGGTCCATGCATTTGGATTTCTGGTCTCTAAGTAAGTAAAGTCATGTGTATCTGCCTAATTCTGTATTATTTCCTAAAAATTTACCCCAATGACTTGCAACTAGGAAACACAGGAAACGTAGAATTCTCCTTAGTTTTGATCAAGACAAAATGCCAGTTATTTGAAACTGCATTTCACAGAGTGAATGTGCGATAAGAGGCAAACTAGTAAACTGGTCCATGAAATTAGAGGAAAGGGAAAAAAAAGAATGTTCACTGATCAAAAACCCATCACAGCAGCTAAGATTAAACATCTCCAGGCAAGACACTGGACACGCTTTTGAAAAGAGTAGCCTTGTGGCAAGCCTAGCTGTATGTTTCCTTGATGTGTTTGAAAAGTTCTCCAGCTCCAATTAATCAAGAGACTGTGAAAATACCACTTTACCACAGGAGCCACAATAACAGGGAAATGCCCTGTTCTTGGCAATTTATTACACCTGGCCTGAGCCATTAACATGCAGCTTCACACACTTCTTGGAGTTTGACACTGGTTAAGCTTGTTTTTGTTGTCCCCCGGGGCAAAAAAAAAACAAAACAAGCAATAGCCCACAGTAATTTCACAGTTTTAAAATGTCCTTCCTTCTTCCAAATATCTATCCCCACCACCACAAAATACTTGAGCTCATACACAAAAGAAGAAAATCAGAAGAGATTTTTCACAGTTTGGCAGCCAACACTTCCCAGTTAAACAATGGAGCCATTGGTCACGGAGAGTTGACGACCAATGGCGAGGCTAATCCCTGGGTATAACTCCATACCCATTACATGGGAATACTTGAGGCTGAGTTAGGCTTAAATTAAGTGATTTAAAGGGTCTTGTTCTGTGGGACATGACATCCAAGGCAAAAGTCTCCCTGGCAACGTGAGATATGGCTCCCAGGGATGAGCCGGGCCCTGGCACCGTGGGATCAACAATGCCTCCCTGACCAAAAGGGAAAAAAGAAATGTAACAAAATAAGGTGCCAGTGGCTAAGAGAGTTCAAAGAGTAGAGAGGTATTCTGGAGGCTAGTCTTACGCAAGCTTTAGCTAGATATTGCTAATGACCACGGTTTGCCAAACCCCAACCAAAACCAATTCTGTTAACCCTAAAGAACACCTAGGGCTTTACCTGAGATTCTACAAAAGTTTCATGTACCAAGATTACTTTCCAGAATCCTACAACTTCCAGATGCATTCCTAGGCCACATAAATCCTGAAATCCAGAGGGGCCAGCCTCTCCAGAACGTCAACTAGTTCCATCTCCCTACCCCATATTAGTGACACCCTTTTCCAACATGAGAACATTAGAATGAGCAGGTTGGGAGAAGGATTAAGGGAGAAGGAGAAGTTATAACAGAGAAGTTAGGATTTAACAAATGAGTATGAATGCTGAGTCATTATATTGATATTTCTTTCAGTCTCCAGTATTGGAGCAGCTGGAAGGAAAAACCTAAAATCATGGAACTGTAACCCATACCAAACTTTGAATTCTGTCCTATAACCACTTGTTACAATGTACTTTGAAATATATTGCTTTTTTGTAGATATGTTATATTTCACAATAAAAAATGTTTAAAAAAAAAAAAAAGAAACTTGGTCTTTTTTTAAGTGTTAAACCTTATAGTTCCTCTGCTTCTTGATGGTTTCTGTTCACTCTACATATCCAAAAGGGAAAAGTAAATATACGGTTTTTAGCACCACATCCAGGTACAGCCATCAAGTAGTGTCAGCAGCAAATCTAAGAAACTGTGAAACAGAACAGAAGTCATTATTATGAGCCCATAGCATTTCCTTCCTTACTCCATGCTAAAAAGGAGTGGTCTTTGCTCAACCAACTCTGATCTCTGCTTTTGTGATGCAGAATCAGGGAACTGGAGAAAATTGGGAAGTTAAACAATGGAAGGGAAGAAGGAATGGAAGAGACAGGAAAAGGGAGATGAGAGGGCCTGGACAAGCTAAGCATGCAAAAGATTTTGCTTATTGGGATTTGTTACTTTTTTTTGTATCTATAAAAATTTAGTTTTTTTTGTTATTAGAGGAGTTATATGTTTATGGAAAAATAGTACGGAAAGTACAGAGTTCTCATATACCCCCCTCACACACATAGTTTTCTTACTATTAACATTTTGCATTAGTCATACATTTCTTACAATTGAAACAATATCGTTATAATTATATTATTAATTACAGTCCATTGTTTACATTAGGGTTCACTCTTTGTGTTATATGTGTTGTGTGTGTGTGTGTGTACATTGTAACAAGTAACAGAATTCAACCTCTGTGGTGACTTACACTCAACCTGAAATTTCCCTTTTTAGTCTTTTTGTACAAAGCGGTGGTAATTATATTCAGAAAGGTGTGCCTCCGTCACCATCCTGCATTGCCAAAACTTTTCCATCACCTCAAACAAACTCCGTACCAATTAAACATTAACTCTGCATTCTCCTTCTCCACTTGCCCACTGGTAATCTGTATTCTAGTTTCTGACTTTATGAATTTGCATATTCTGCTTATTTCATAGATGTGAGATTCAGTGTTTGTCCTTCGTGTCTAATTTATTTCATGCAATATGATGACCTTTCATTTTCAACCATGTTAGAGCATGCATCAGAACTTCATTGTTTTGTGTTCAAATAAGATTCTATTTATGTATATACTACATTTTGTTTATCTATTAATTTGTGGATGGACACTCACCTTTTGTCAATTGGAGAATAATTCTGCCATGAACACGAGTGTGCAAATACCTGTTTGTGTCCTGTGCTGGTTTGAAATGATGTATGGGCCCTAGAAAAACCATGTTTTAATCCTAATCCCATTTTGTAAAGGCAGACGTTTCTTCTAATCCCTACTCAGTATTGTAAATTTGGAACTATAATTAGATCTCCCTGGAGATGTGATTTAATCAAGAGTGGTTGTTAAACTGGATTAGGTTGAGGCATGTCTCCACCCATTTGGGTGGGTCTTGATTAGTTTCTGGAGTCCTATAAAAGAGGAAACATTTTGGAGAATGAAAAAGAGAGAGCAAAGCAGAATGACATAACCACGAGAAGCAGAGTCCACCAGTCAGCAACCTTTGGAGATAAAGAAGGAAAATGCCTCCCGGTTAGCTTCATGAAACAGGAAGCCAGGAGAAGAAGCTAGCAGATGATGCCATGTTCACCATGTGCCCTTCCACATGAGAGAGAAACCCTGAACTTCATCGGCCTTCTTGCATCAAGGTATCTTTTCCTGAATGCCTTAGATTGGACATTTCTATAGACTTGTTTTAACTGGGACATTTTCTCGGTTTTAGAACTGTAAACTAACAACTTATTAAATTCCCCTTTTTCAAAGCCATTCTGTTTCTGGCATATTGCATTCTGGCAGCTAGCCAGAACACGTCCCTATTTTCCTATCTTTTAGGTATATACCTGTGCTGGTTTGAAACTGTTGTGTACCCCAGAAAAGCCATGTTCTTTCCATCCTAATCCAGTTTTGTGGGGGCAGACTATTGTTTAGAATGGAACATTTTGGTTAGGTTGTTGTAGATTCTGAATATTCAACCCTTATCAGATATGTGCCTTCTGTGAAGAAGGCCGTTGGAATTTTGATTGGGATTGTGTTGAATTTGTAAATCACTTTGGGTAGAATTGATATAGTAACAAAATTTAGTCTTTCTTGTTAAATTATATTTTAAACCTTAAAGAAAATATAGAGTAGAGTTACATACTGAGGATACCAGACCGTTGGGTTTCGCATTCATTGTTGTAATTGCTTTTACTGTAGCTCTTTACTTCTTCATTTGGCTCATAGCTACTATCCTATCTTTTCCTTTCAACCTGAAGAGCTCCCTTGAGAATTTCTTGTAGGGCTGGTCTCTTGGGGAATCAGTTTTTGTTTATCCATGAATATCCTTAAACACTCCCTGAATTTTTTTTCAGGGTGTCACAGCTTTATTGAGTGATTTGTAAATCGGGCAGCCTCCCGTCCAGAAGGTAGAAGGGGCGAGAAGGGGAGGCTCATGTAGGCACATGCAGAAGTAAGTGAGGAAATGTTCTGGTTGACTGATTTTAAGTTTCCATTTTTCATAGGGGAGTCTTACAAAGTGGGGAACAGGTATACATTGATTAGTGTGGGAAGCTTGTCCATTCTTTTTTTTTTTAATATTTTATTGTAAATCTTAGCAAACAAACATACATTCTTGACATACAAATATTCTATACATGGTGTACAATCAATAGCTCACAATATCATCACATAGTTCTGTAATCATCACCACAATCATTTTTTGTGAACATTTGCATCTCTCCTGCAAAAAGAAAGAAAAAAGAAAAAACACACATATCATACTTCTTACCCTCCTTCTCACTGAACCACTAGTTTTTCAATCTACTCAATTTATTTTAAACTTTGTACCCCCTGTTATTTTGTTTATTTTTTACTCATCTGTCCATACCGTAGATAAAAGAGCATCAGACACAAGGTTTTCACAATCACACAGTCACATTGTGAAAGCTATATCATTATACAATCATCTTCAAGAAACATGACTACTGGAACACAGCTCTACAGTTTCAGGTCCTTCCTCCCTCAATTTTTGAAAGATAGTTTTGCCAGATAAAGAATTTTGGGCTGCAGTTTTTATCTTTCAGTACCTTAAATATGTTGTAACATTGACTTCTTTCCTCAATGGGTTCCGATGAGAAATTGGCACTTAGCCTTACCAAGGACCCCTTGTATGTAATAATCACTTTTCTCTTTCTGCTTTCAGAATTCTCTTATTACCTTTGGCATTTGACATTTTGATTAGTATATGTCCTGAAGTAGGTTTATTGTTCATCCTTTTTAGAGTTCATTGTGATTCTTGGACATGTTTATTATGTATTTTGTAAGATTTGGAAAATTTTCCACTATTATTTTCTCAAATATTCCTCCTGAACCTTTTTCCTTCCCCCTCCTTCTGGCTTCCACAATGCATATGTTGGTACACTTCATGGCATCCCACAGACCCCTTAGGCTTTGCTCACTTTTTTTCACTCTTTATTTTTTCTGCTTTTCCGACTCTATGATTTTGATTATCCTATCCTCCAGCTAGCTGTTTCTTTCTTCTGCCTATTCAAATACACTGTTGAATGCCTCTAGTGTATTTTCAATCTTCCATTTTATGTTTTTCATTCCCATAAATTCTACCATGTTCTTTTTTAGACTTTCTAATTCTTCTTTTTGTTCAAGCATGGTCTTCTTTAAGTCCTTTAAGTCTATATCCATATTTAGTTTATTTCTCTCCACATTTTCCTTTAGCTTCTTGAACTGATTTAGGAGAGTTGACTGAACATCTTTTATTAGTTGTTCCAATGTTTGTGTTTCCTCTGTTGTTTTAATTTGGTCCCATGAATGAGGCATCTCTTCCTGTTTCTTTGTATGGCTTTGATCTTTTGTTGATGTTTGGGCATTTGATTATTTTGATGTTCTAATTCTGGAAGTCAGTATCTCCCTCTTATCTGGGGTTTTTAACACATAGATTCGCTGTGTGTTAAGGTTCTTCTTTAACCCTGGGTCCAGTTTATACCGAACTTTTAGAGCAGTCTGTATTTAACAATTTGGATTTTTCAGGTCTTTTTGCACCTGCCTCTTTCCCTGTGTATACACACTTACTTTTACAATTATCCTGCAACTATTTCCTTTCCAGGAGAAGATTTCCTTCCTTTGTTCCTCCTCCAGGAGTCCTGGGTTGTTCTCTTTGTTTTTATACAAATTCTCCTCCCCATTTGCTCGACAACTTTCCCTTTCTCTGGGCCAACTTTTCACTCCAGCTTTCAGCCCTGCATCTGCCCTGCCTTTCAGCAGTTCAGTGTCCCTGTTTGATCAGCTTTTCTGCTTCTGGTAACTTCTGCATTAGAGGATCCCAGCCCATGGAGCCAGATGAGGTCAGTGTTCAGAACCCCCCAATTTTTTCATTTGGATGCACTAGCAATTGTGGACCTGGCTGGGAGTATGTATGGCTTGCCAATAGCTTACCACAGGTTACTCTGGTTTCTGAGGGGATGGCTTTGTGTGTGTGCTCCCCAACTGCTACAGCCCAACTCTGTGGGTCATGTTTTGGTTAGGAATTGAATGTGGGGTCAGAGAGATGGGGAAGAACAACAGTTTTTCCTATAAAAAGCACTCTGAGAGTGGTTGCAAGGGGAAGAAAGATTTTGAAGATAATTTGGTATAAATTAAGGATGTATTTCTTTCTGTCCTTTTGTGATTTCTCTAGACACAAGCTAGATATGAAGTTGCTACTAGTCATATTTTCCCGTTGAACAGCTATTTCTTTAAACCACACTGAGTCTGTGCCACAGGGGGCCCCAATTATAATCAAGTTATTCTTGAAACCAGTAGTAACAAAGCAAAGCTCAAATAGGACCCTATGCACATGGCTGATTAGAGCCCTAGTCAACAGAGACCCATTTTGCCAACATTTCCTAGATCTGCTTGGTGAGAATGATACCTACTTGCCTGCTGTCTATTGATGCACTTGAAAGATAAAAGTATACCAGACTGGCATTGACCATGTCAATATGCTGATAAAAGTGTTCAGTTGAACAGATGTCTGCCTTTGAATAAACAAAAGATCTAGAGGATTAACTGGAATTTTCATTTCATCTGGATATCTCCTCTTAGTGAGATATGGCCATTGACTCAAGTGTCAAAACTCAGCAGGTTTGGGGCAAGGCATGCTGGCTGTATCTCAGCAGAGAAATAAGCCATAATTCCCTGACCAAGAATAAGGAACTAACAAATAAATGATGGGATAGGCGCCTACAGGCAAAGGATGCCCTACAGTACAGTTCTTCATGTTCACAGAACCACAGTGAACTCTGACTCAGGGGTGCACCCAGAGAACTCGACACAAGTGAATTATTTTTTTCATACCCTCCTCCCAAATGACAAAACTATTTTTAGTAACAATCACGAAATAAACTGAGTAATAATAACAACCAGAAAAGAAACAAAGACTAAAAGTGTTCTTTTAACTATGCATAATCATGCTAGTAAAAATCACAACCCTAAATGACAAAGTACATCTTAAACTATATAATAGGAAAAAAGTAATGTATTAATAGGTTTAAATTTGCATTAATATATTTCTTGAGAAAAGAAAACTCATATGTACCAACTGGTTTGTTATAGTAATGGATCTTACAGTTTACACTCTGTTCTACCCCTTCACATTTTAAACAGATATAAAAATTCCAAGTGTTGAGTTTAGTCCCTTTGAAACTTATTCCTGCAAAAGATAGGCTAAGCCGACTTAAAATTAGGCCTAAGATTCACCCCCAGAGAACCTCTTTATTCCTCAGATGTGGCCTCTCTCTCTCAGCCAACTTGGCAGGTAGACTCACTGCCCTCCCCAACTCTACGTAGCACATGACTCCCAGGGGTATAAACCTCCTTGGCAACTTGGGACAGAAATCCTGGGATGTGCCGGGACCCAGCATCAAGGGATTGAGAAAGCCTTCTTAATGAAAAAGAAGACGAAAGAAATGAGACAAAACAAAGTTTCAGTGGCTGAGAGATTTCAGAGTCCAGATGTTATCCTGGAGGTTATTCTTACGTATTATATAGATTTCCTTTTTAGTTTATGGTATATTGGGGTGGTTGGAGGGAAGCACCTGAAACTGTAGAGCTGTGTTCCAGTAGCCATGTTTCTTGAAGATGATTGTATAATGATATAGCTTTTACAATGTGACTGTGTGATTATGAAAACCTTGTGTCTGATGCTCCTTTTATCTAGGGTATGGACAAAAAATAAAACATATGGATAATAAATAAATAAATCATAGGGGGGATAAAGGGTAAAGTAAATTAGGTAGATGGAAATACTAGTGGTCAATGAGAGGAAGGGGTAAGGGGTATGGGATGGATGAGTTTTTTCTTTTTTCTTTTTATTCCTTCTTCTGGAGTGATGTAAATGTTCTAAAAATGATCATGGAGATGAATATACAACTATGTGATGATATTGTGAGCCACTGATTGTACACCATGTATGGACTGTATGTGTGTGACGATTTCTCAATTAAAAAAACAAACCTCCAAACGATCACATCTCTTCATGTCCATAGCCAAGGTGTCATGGCTGTTTGTTTTGAATCTACTATTTCAAGGCAAGAATCTCTGTTGCCACAGGAGTGGGAGGTGCCAACTTGTACCCTGAGTGCAAATGATTCCCAATTCTTCCAAACCTACCCTGGTCTGGAAAGAACACGTGTTCGAGTCGTCACATGTTCGGGGCCAGCTCTATAATGAAGAGCTCTCAGAACTGAATTTCATGAAGAATACTATGTTTTTTAAAGGACAACAATAAAAATGTGCTGATTCTAAGCTTACATATATATTGTTAAAATTCAACAGTAGCCATAGCAATTGTTTAGAACTCAGACCAGAAAATACCTTTTTTCAGGAAGAAGCATTTAACAGCAACATTCTTTAGGATGTTCAGCATGTGCTGATAACAAAAGACAAACCAACTTTTAGTTCCTTTTATCTTGCTTTTAAAGTCCCTGCAGACAATGCACCCCTTATTTCCTGCACCCTGGGGGAACTGCTTTCACTGCCTGCCCTTCTAATGCAATTGTTCAGGTTCATTACAGGCTAATATTGTCTGTTTTGATGAGGAGGGCACAACAGCAAGAATCTCTAACAGTTTAAAGACCGAGGAAATGGAGTATAAATCAAACAATAGATACATACAATGGAAGTTGGAAAAGAAGGCATAGCTTAGTGGGAACCCAAGACTAACCCAAACCTGACCTACTCATGAGAGTTGAATGTTTAATTTTCTTCCTGGGTTTGGGTCAGATGGCTCAGGACCCAGCAGGTGGGTGGGACTTCTGGTGAAATTTCTCTCGTCTCTCAAGTTGAGTAGGCTTGGAGCAGGCAGGCGTGGATTTCTGGTGATCTTTCAGGGAGTATTTTAAAAATATCAGAAGATAAGACTGTCAAGATGTTCTAATCCAGCAAGCATGCTTATGTTATTATTCCAAAATTGTGGATATATCAGTGAATGTTAATTTGGGGAAGTTCTCATCTGCCTTTTTCACTAAAGAATTGAGGAAAGGAACGGAATAGGTTTTAAAAAGATGCTATGCACAGCTCAACAGTTTCAGGTACTTCCCTTCAGCCACTCCAATATACCATAAACTAGGAAGGGGTAGCTGTGTGATGCGTGGGGTGCCCTCCAGGATGGCACTTGGCTCTGTTTGGAATCTCTCAGCAGCTGACCCTTTGTTTTGTCTCATTTCTCTCTTCTTTTTGGTCGAGAAGGCTTTCTCACCCGGGGATTGAGAGGGACTTCTCGACCGAAAGGGGGAGGAGAGAGATGGGACAGAGTGGAGTGTCAGTGGCTGAGAGATTCCATGCAGAGTGGAGGGGTTATCCTGGAAGCTGTTCTTGTGCATTAAATAGATATCACCATTTTAGTTAAGGTGTAATGGAGAGGCTGCAGGGAAGTGCCTGAGGGTGTGGAGCTGTGTTCCAGGAGCCATGTTTCTTGAAGATGATTGTATAACAATATAGCTTTCACAATGTGACTGTGTGATTGTGAAAACCTTGTGTCTGATGCCCCTTTTATCTACCTTATGGACAGATGAGTAAAACATATGGATTAAAAATAAATAAATAATAGGGGGAACAAATGTTAGAATAGATTTCGTAGATTGAAATGCTAGTGATCAATGAAAGGGAGGGGTAAGAGGTGTGGTATGTATGAATTTTTTTTCTGTTTCCTCTATATTTCTTTTTCTGAATTGATGCAAATGTTCTAAGAAATGATCATGATGATGAATATACGACTATGTGACAAAAAAAAGAATGTTCATGTTGTATGTTGATTGGTTTTATTAATAAAAATTTTTTAAAAAAGATGCTATGGCATGTCTATTCTTTTGTTACCTTTCCTTGGGTTTCCTTTGCAGCCCCTTTTGGAAAACTTTCAAAAATTTCCCAAGTTATTATGTGACTATAGTGCTTCAAAAATCACCTACTCAGCAGATTTCTGAGCAAAACTTGACTTTTAATTACTGTCCCCGCCATTTACTGAGCACTGGCGACACTCTGGGTTCTGTATTAAGCTGTGGCTATAAAAGCCATAGAAATCATTGGTCTTTTTGGCTCAGATTTACAAAAGATAGTTCCCCATCACACATCAGAACAGCAGGCAGACGGAAAACAGCTCAAAGGCATCAGGCGCAGTCCCGACTGGTGGGTTTAATCGCCACATGTATATGCCAGCATCAGGAATTACCCTAACGTTAAGAAAATTGTGAAGGATGAGATGACTACAATTACTTATGTTTACCTGAATAGTGAAATCGAATCACATCATTCATTTCCAGTCCTTAGGGTCCTGGCTCAGTCCCTTTGCGTGCTACGAATCGGGAATGAGCTAAACTCCTCTTCACTCTTCGCTAGCCGAAGTCTTCGGGGAGCGAGCGGGAGCCTGACCCTCCATGCGGCACCCATGAGGCGCTCCCGGCCCCACAAACATTTTATGACACTCGAAGCCTCTGACATTGTAAAGTGGAATAGGCGGGCTTTGACTTCTCTGAGTTAGGAAGAATTCTAGGAAACAGCAGGAAAGGAAACATTTTTATTACAATGTAGTAAAACAGGCCACTTTAATAAGAAAAATACGGGCTTTAGCAACATGAGCTGAATTTGAGTCTCCTAGCACACTTAACTGGGTGTTGGACTTCAGCCAGGTCACAGCCTCTCAGATTCTTCCCGTCCGTGGCCTGAGGATGGTGACGTCTGGCTTATCCTTCAGGTCATTTGTGAAGACCATGAGAGATGATGCGTCCAGCCATCGACTTCACAAAGGAAGAGGACATGGCCAATAATCGCATTCTATCTTCCGTCCCAACTGAACACTGAGCAGGGCGGTTTTTCTGAGCAACAGACACTATTAAACTCAAAATACATTTTATTGTAAAGACAATGATCGCAGACAAAGGGAATCCTCTTGATTTCTTTAAGTTGTCCTCTACACATAAAAATGTTGTCATTTTGCCGCCACGCAATCTGCTTTACATCTTGCTCTGATACTCCACCAGGCAGAAACTGAGGAAAATTAAGGAAGATGTAGGTGGCTGGATCCGATTCTCACACTGCTTCAGCTCTAAAGAGGGCTGTGAAAATGATGCAAGTTTAGGCGGAGGGGGTGGGAAGGAAGGAAGGAAGAACGGGAGGATATTTCTAGCTCTGTAAAAATGTCTCTGGCCAGGAAGCAAAGCCTTAGGGCCTTGGATTCCAGAACGCCATCAAACTCCACGGCTCCAGGAGCCCACCACCATCTCAGGCCTTCAGGGTTGCTGCTTTGGCAAAAGCCCAATTTGGGGGCCCGCACCCTAAGAGCTGCACAGGACTTTGTCCATTCTGCTGCAGTCCAGAGCCTGGAAGGCAGTAAAAACATCAGAAGAGCATATTTACTTAGGTTGTGGCATGGCCGGCTCCACTGTGAATTGATATTTGCTTAAGCCTCAAAGCATATTAGGTAGATAAAGAAGCAATTTGCTTGTGCTGTCAAGCACAGGGATAGTCTCATTGTTTTGGTGTTTGTTTGCCGTGGTGTGTTGGGCCCATGTGTTTGTGTGGATGGAAGGGAGATGGTTGCAGTATATGTGTGTGTGTGTGGGGTCTCTCAATAGCTTATTTCAAATAATAAACCATTTCAAATAGTTCATTTAAAATAATCAATGTTTGATATAAAATGAGCACTTTATTGGAAAGAAAAGGCTATAAGATGAGTCAGATCTCTGGGCTTACTGAACTCCTGCTTGGAGGCATTTGCCCACATTCACCTTTTCCAATTTCCATTTTGCTTTGATACCATAAAAATGCTCTTGCCTGTGAGTGTATGGGATTCAAAGGGAAAATAAATTAGGAGATCTTTCGGCATTGATTCTCTATTTGTCTAGTTCTGTGTGCTCAGCACTCGTGCGGGCACCATGGCCTCTTCTCACCATCCCCAGGAGTTAAATGGGGGTGATCACGCGATGAATAGGACCCAGTTTCCCCCAATCTCCTCGCCTTCGTCACTGGCAAGGAGAAGAGCCCACAGACTGTAAGTAACCCACCCTCACTATTCTGGAGGATGCTATCATGCAAGCTTTAGCTACGGATCGCTACTTACTACAGTTTGCCAAACCCCAACAAAACCCCTTCCCATTAACCCTAAAGAATCCCTAAGGCTCAGAAAGAATTTTCAGATAGAATCTATGTGAGATTCTAGAAAATTTCATGTACTAAGAATACTTTCCAGAAACCCACAACCTCCAGATGGGTTCCTAGGCCAGATAAGTCCTGAAACCCAGAGAGCGCAGTTTCTCCAGAACATCAACTAGTTCCATCCCCCTATCCCATATTACCGACAGTCCCTTCCAATGTGAAGACGTTAGAATGGGCAGAGCCCAAAGACCCCTAAAGATTGGAAGAAGGGTCAGAGGAGAAAGAGGCATTATAACAAGAGAAGATATGATTTAACAAATGAGTATGACTGCTGAGTCATTATATTGATATTTCTTTTAGTCTCCAGTGTCTTGGAAAAGCTAGAAGGAAAAACCTAAAATTGTGAAACAGTAACCCATACCAAACTCTGAAATCTGTTCCTTAACTACTTGTTACACTGTACTTTGAAATTTATTGCTTTTTTGTATGTATGTCATATTTCATAATTTTTAAAAATTTGTTTTAAAAAAAGAACTCAGCTTGCATGAGCAGTGGATTTGGAAGTTTTGGGGGAGGTTTTGGGAGAAGCACCTTTGCAATGACTTAACTTTAGCCCAGGTCATCTCTAAGATCCTTTTCAATGATTTGTACTAAGGAGAGAGCACCTCTCTGGAATTATTCACTTCCCAGCACAGAAGGCCTAAGGTACAGTCCTTGGCAACTTTCTCTTTCAGGTAATCAATCAACAGAGTTCTTGTAAAACACATACTCTATCTCAAGCATATAAGTAGGTAGAGAAGGAAAGAGGACATTTCACACACACAAAATGTAAGACACAGTCCCTAATCTCAAACAGATTAAAGTCTCCTTGGGGGCTATAAAACAAACACACATTTTTAAAAAATGAGAGTGAAATTGTGTGGTCAGGGGTTTGTCATGGTTAAGTTCAGAAAAGTTTATAAATGACAGCATGCTATGTGAGCTGAGAGTCTATAAATCATAAAATGAACTTCAACCAGGCTTATTTTGTTTCCCTCTAACTACTGTTTTTCTCAAAGAACACTTTCATTTACCCCCACCTCCACCTTAATCCACTAGAATCCACCTCTCAAATAGTGTCCTAGCAACCCGTTTACTGATTAACACTAACAAGCCAAGCAGGTCAACATGAATACTGCCGCCAGAACTCAGACCATAGCTTCAGTCTTCTTTTATATCATCACAGAGCTTCAAGGTCATAAGGGACTTTCAGAGGTCACCCAGCCCAAACACACTTCTGTTTCTTGGGAAAGAGACAAGTTCTCCAAGAAAGGGTCACATTTTCCAAACTCCCCAGGACAGTGAACCTGGGAGCGATCAAAATCTGTCCAACAGAATCAGTCTCATACCTGTGAAGTGTTAGGATACTAAACATGTCTGGAATATCTCACTGCTGTGAGAAAACACAATCGCTCAGAGATTCACGTTGTCATCATGCTGAATTGTGGACCACAATTGGACCACAAATTGAATCAGTCCTAAACCAATCAAAAATCAGCAGACCACCAATCTTGTAATCAGGAGACATAAATCTCAAAGTCATTATAGAGTTTTAGAGGTTGGCACCTGTTCTGGTTTGCTAGCTGCTGGAATGCAATATACCGGAAACAGAATGGCTTTTTCAAAAGGGGAATTTAATAAGTTGCTAGTTTACAGTTCTAAGGCCAAGAAAATGTCCCAATTAAAACGAGCCTATAAAAATGTCCAAATTAAGGCACCAACGAGAGGTTACCTTCACTCAAAATAGGCTATCGAAGTTCAGGGTTTCTCTCTCAACTGGAAAGGCACATGGCGAACATGGCAACGTCTGCTAGCTTTCTCTCCAGGCCTCTTGCTTCATGAAGCTCCCCTCAGAGTCGTTCTCCTTCTTCATTTCCAAGGGTCACAGGCTGGTGGACTCTGTGGTTCTCTTGTCATTCTGAGCTTTCTCCAGAATGTTTCCTCTTTTAAAGGATTCCAGTAAACTCATCAAGACCCAGGTGGAATGGGTGGAGTCACCTCTATTCAAAAGCTAATACCCACCATTGGACGAGTCACACCTCCATAGAGATAATCTCATCAAGTTTCCCAGGTACAGTGCTGAGTAGGGTTTAAGAGAAGCGGTGGCTCCAGCAAGACTGGCTCAAGACTGAAGATGGCTTTTCTAGGGCGCATAATCCTTGCAAACCAGCACAGCGCCCACGCTAACCCTGGCCCAACTTAGAGCTCCTTGAGAGCAAAGACCGTGCCTCATTTATGTCTGCGTCCTCAGGCCTTGGACATCACCTGGCGTTCAATGGGTTGCTTGGCAGGGCTTCAGTGAACTGAATCGAACAAACTGAACTGAGTTGAATGAACAGAGTTGTACCGAGCCATAAAAGAGTTTGCTGTTGGGAGTGAGAGCAACACAGAGTACAGGACATGTCACAGGGGCTAGAGGAGGATAAAAAGATGGCTAAACAACATCCATCCTTGTCTCCCCAACGACCTTGGAATCTCTCAATCCAGAGAGAAAGACCCACTCCTAAATATGGTGATATTTATGACAGTTAGCAGGTATTAAGACCTTTGCAGTTTCCAGATATCACACTAAAGCCCTCACATTGAATCCACCCAACAATCCTGTGAATTCGGGTCTCTTAAGATCTTCACTTTGCAGATAACAATGCTGAGTCTTATTCTAAGACTTGGTCAAGATCAGTAAGTGAGAAATGGGATTTGATTTTGGGGGGAAGAAGTAAAAATTGCGCTGGGTTTCAAAGCATGTGTAAGATTGATATCGATATTCAGGAAAAATGTAAGGAGACACCGTCAGAGAGGCAGGTAGGGGACCAGGACAGGGTGACCGTCCAGCAGCAAAAGCAGGTCGGACTTCAAAGAGACAATTAACACAGAGTCCATTGCAGTCGAGAGAGCAAATAAGACAGGACTGAACTTTCCATTGAATTTGGCAATTAGGAGGTGAGAGCTGACCTTGGCAGGAGGAATTACAGGTGGCAGGACTGGGGTGGGAGCCAGATGCAGGGGCCGGAAGGAGAAGGAATGGTAGGGGCCCTGGCAGGAGCCTCGCTCGCCACTGAGCCTGAGTGGGGAGGGAGTGGATTTGAGGAAAGTTTCCTTAGGGTGAGACAAACTTGCACTTGTTCACAGCTAAAGAGGAAGAGGTAGGGAAGTGGGAGAGGCCAGGGGTGCAGGAGAAAGAGGAATGGTGGAGGAGATTCACCCTAGAAAGAGGAGCAGATACACAAAACATCCTGCCCCCAGGTAACCCTCTTTTTCTCAGTCTCTGCGTGGATTTTCAAGTAAAAAAATTACTTTTGTATTTTTGTTTGCTTTTAAATAGCAAGACGAGAAAACTCACACTCACAGGGTGCTCATTCTGTGTCTGACTTTGCACTGAGCATTATGAGGGGTACCAGAGCACTGAAAGGGCTCCCATGCTCCGCGGGCACAGGCGGTGAGATGCCAGCCGGGTGGCATCTGGTCCTGGCCCTCAGGGGGCTGGAGTTCAGGGCATCAACAAGACATGTGCCGAGCAGCCTTGCAGCCCAGGCAGCCCTGCCATCTGCCTGCCGAGAGCTCTGGGACAGCAGTGAGAGGGTAACTGAGCTTCTGGCCTTCCCACAGTGCTCTCCTTTCTCTGCGCTCCTTGTACGCTAGGCAACTTACCATCTTTTCTTTTACTTTGTAGAAGGAAATAAAATACCCTCAACTTACTCATTCATTAAACAGACATTTATTAAGCAGTTTTTCTATGCCAGGCTTCATCCGTTTGGTTTGCTGCATAGCAATCTACCCCCAAACAATCGACTTTTACTACTTTTCACAATTCTGTATGTCCAGGTCAAAATTAAGGATCCTGGTGAAGGCACAGTTGGTAGAACAAAGATCCAAGAGGTTATTTTTGCTGGGGGGACTCAAGAAGGGCCTCTAAAGGGAAGCATTTGATGGAAGTCTCAGGCACTGGGGTAGAAGTCCATCAGACAAGAGAGAAGGAAGGTCGTTTTAAGAATAGGAAGCAGTAGAGAAAATGTCATGCAATGTGAACCAATAGTGCAAGTTTGAGGGAAGGTCTGGAAGCCAGGGTGGTGAGAGCGCAGGGTGCAGCAGGGGCCGAGAGGAGAAGACTCAGCAAAGGCTGGCAAGTCAGATCTTGAAGGAGAATAAGCCATTTTCAAGGGCCTGAGTCCCACCCGTTCAGCAATGGGGAGCCAATGAAAGTTTTCAAGGGAGTTACATGATCAAATGTGGTTTGATCAGATCGCTCTTGTTTTAACGTGGAGAGGGTGGTCTGGACATGGAGTGCAGAGCAGTCACGGGGTAGCGAGGGGCTCATCAGGACAGGTCGAGCAAGGCTGGAAATGGCCCGAAATAAGGCAAAAGCAATGGAAATGGAGAAAACATTTTTGAGAGCCACCTTGAAGTAGAATTGACAATTGAACACAAAAAATGAAAGAGAGAGAGATAGAAGGATGACCCCAGGTTTTCCTTGGGGTTGATGGATGGACAAAAGAACTATCCTTCAGGTTGGGCAGACAGGAAGACGAGAGAGGATGTGACATAACTGGGAATTCGTGGCGCCTCTGCGAGGTCTTGGAGGGGCTGCTCACTGCGCAATTGTATACGCTGGTTTGGAGCTCAAAAAGGAAGTTCCAGGCTAGAGAGCCTGAGCTGCTTGCAAGCTATCAGCATGTGTAGCGTTTTAGGGATATTAAAAAGAATAGAGATCATAATCATGGATCATTCCAGCTGGAAAAAAGAAGAAGAAGAAAAGTAATTTCTTTTCAAAAGTGAACAATCATTTTCAAATTCTTTTCTCTTCCTAGCAAAAGAATTATCCAAGGTTTTGTCCCAAACCCAAGAAAAGGGTGAAGCAATTCTGCTTTCCACATAAATGCAATGGGTAATTCACGAGGCTCTGAAAAATACAGCTGCAGTTTTGCCAGTAATCTCCTGTGTCTGTGTAAACAGCACCATATTATCTGAAGCTTTTCCCCCTTCAAAATGTAAGCTTTGTCTGCCAGTAAGTAGAGTCGGAACAATTTCCTCAGTCTTCAGATTCCTTCCAGGTAACGCCGTATTTTTTTCAGAAGCGTCTACAGATATTAAAGCAAATGACGTGAACCTTGCTAATATTTCTGCACTGAACAACTGGTGAGCTGTGATGCCACGTGTGGCACTGGCGAGGATGTAGAGGCGAAGGCAGGGGAGCCCTAGCAGCAGCTTTCTCACCGTAGTATTTCCTTAACTGCTTGGGGAACATTTTGCTACTCTAGCAAAAAAGAAATGCAAGAAAAGTAGGTTTGTCAATAGGCAAATATGAGAAAATACTGGACACTAAATCCCCTCAGAGAATTAGAAAAGCAAAAAAAAAAAAAGAACTGTTTTAACTTGAAGTCAGTGTTTCCCCAAATTTATTTGAGGGAACTTCATTTGGTGTCGTATAAAACACCAGCATGTGCCTCGGGTTGCGCAGGCTCTAGGCCACTCTGCTCTCCACACCGGTCACCAGAACCTCCCGTGGGACATGGCTATTGGGGATCCCTTGGTATTTGTGAAAAGAAGTGGCACATGGTCCCATCCCCGCAGACCGGGGACAGGATCTCAGTTCTGGGGGGTCTTTTCCCAATTTAAATGCTGAATATGGGAGAGCAAAACAGCCGCCTCCCTCCCCCAGTTGCCCTGCTCTGGGGGGGCTCCTGTTGAGGAGGAAAGTCCACCGTTTCCTGCCCGGGCAGCGCCTCTGGGCCCAGACAAGGATTCCTTGGGGTGGGCCTTTGACCTGCTGAATTGGGGACCTGTCTTTGGGATTTTTCCAGGGCAGAGGAAAAATTCCTTTTACAAAACATTCTTTGTCCTTAAGTAGGACACCTCTAGGGAAAAGCAAAATTGAACACATTCAAATGGTTTTAGCTTATTTTTTATTCTTTTTTGCTCTATAGATAAGGTCAGTGGTAAGCACTCCTTTTTTTTTTTTTCAAATCCAGTTCAGGAAAAGTAAAGAATATTTTATGATGGACATTTTTCCTTTAGATATTACATTCTATTTTAAATCAGGAAATTCAACATTCTTCATAATCAAAGATTTTCCTTCTTGGCTACAATGTCAGACACTGTAAATTTGCATGCGCTGTAACTTCTGATTATTACGTTGCATCTTCATGAGATGAGCCCTGTGGTGCTGCAGGAAACATGCCCCTGAGAAACATGGGAAGGTAGGAGGAGATCGCGGGTCAAGGAAATTGGGACCAAAGTTCAGCCATGACAAAAAAATAAATAAGCGAAGAAACCATTCCATTTATCAAGAGATTCCTAAGTGCTGGAGAAGCAGGAAGAGAGAATTGGGGGAAGAGAGGTTGTCTGAGTGAATCAGAGGATGGGCGTGGGGTGAGGGTGGGATGCAAATGCTACAGGAATAGCTCACTTTTCATTTTCATTCACAAAATATAAAATACTGGCACATTCTTTTTTTTAATGTATCAGTTATATAACTTGGTTCTTTGGAAGAAGTTTGGAACGTGAATTTGTGAGGATAAACTCCATTTGAGAGAGAGAAGGGAGCATAGGCAGCTTTGGAGCTGAGCTACAGCTTTGATTCTGGGCCTAAGTTGTGAGTCCACAGTTTTCTGATCTTTCTTTTGCTGCTCTGTAAGTTCATATTTCTCTCTCTCTCAGAGAAGGAGATCTCACCTTCCTCATTCTGGGCTTACAAAGCTGCTGTTGCTGCTGCTGCTGCTGCTTTCTTTTTTCTTTTACAATCCATATGACTTTTGTTTTATTTTTTACACCTGTTATGTCATGAACTCAGGGAATATGCCCCAGGAGCTCAGGTTCCTTCCACCGACATCACAAACTCCTTCTCTGGGTGGGGTTGGCTGGCACGTGAGTTGAGCCCAGGTACCTTCCTCTTTGGCTCCCTTTTTTTCTGATCATTTTCCTTTACACGCTTCAGGAAGCGCTCTCGACTCTTGGAGCGCTTAATACACTCAGTACTCACGTTAATTCTCTTGGCAAGAATCCTGCCCTCACTGGTTGACAAGAAGACCCGCAGCAGGCTGGGAAGCACCGAGGACGATTCCACGTTGTCATGGTAACAGCGTGGGGCATTCCTTTTAGAGCAGCGCCCACTCCCTTGAGGTCTACGACATCACCTTTCTCATAGATTCACATGTGTGTGGCCAAAGGGACAACTCCAGGTTCTCCAAAAGGCCTAGAAAACGCAGCAGGGGCCTCTCCTCTTTCCCTTTGTGCACCTCACTTTGGAAAACTACTGCAAGATGGCACCTCCGCCGAAAGGAAGACCCAGCTTCTTCCTGAAGGAAGCATCAGTGAGATGTTCTGGGATTTTCACACTATGTAGGAGGTGGCAATGACAAATTTCTGGTGTGTCCCATGCAGAAGAACTCGGGTGGGGACCAGGGCTCCGGTCACAAGGAGAAACCACCTGGTGGCCCTGTGGGGACGGGGGGCCACGAGGAGAAGGGTCCGGAGCGAGGCTGGACATCAGCTTCCTCACATGCCGGCTGAGGGGCTGTCCTGCCTCAACAGGTTTCGAGGCACATCTTCAGTAGGGTAATATCCAGGCATTTTGTGAAGTTTAACCACTCAGGTACCTCCATTTTTGTCACCACCAATGGGTTTTGTGACAGTAGCAAGAAACTTCTCCTTTTCTTTTTGTTCCTGGGTTTGGCTGCTGAGTATCTCCTCTTATACATGGTCTTTCTGGAATACATTACAGTTCAAGGATATCTGCCCGTTCCTCTGGCTAGGACTAGGTTTCCGCTGCAGTGAAGCATCCCTTTTTAGGACTTTTGGCCTTGAGGCTCCCCTTCACCTTGCCACTGGCATCACCCTTCTTGGCTTCAGGTTTCTTTTCCATTGTAGTCAGAGTCTCAGCCTTTTCACCCACCATCTTGTAAGACGGGCAGAAGAACTAAGGACCCAGCTTCTACTGGAACATTCTTATTGCATCCCTTCCCAGTATGTGTGGTGGGGCCCTGGGCTAATCTTTAATCTTTCTTCTTGGGCCTTTGATTTGCTCCTTCCACCCACACTATGTCATCTGCCCTCTGCACTGTCCCCAGCCTGCAGGGCTGACCCAGTGCACAGAGGCCCCAGGTGCAGGCTACATGCCACTGTGGAGGAAGGAAGCCTGGCTGAAGTTATTCAATTCAGGCAGAGCATTCTCATTGCACATACACGTGTATGAGGCTTGTATCAGTTAGGGTTGCTTTCATCTACAAGGAGCCAACTAAGTGGTTTAAATAAATAGGAAGAACTCTCTAGAAGTAGACAGACAGCTGGTCGGTTTGGTTCAGCATCTCAACAAAATCAAGCTGATGTCTCTGCAACTTCTATAGTATTTTGCCTCTGCTCTAAATATCACATCTACATTCGAGGTAAGAAGAAGAGAATGGAAACTGGTCCAGTAATGACTTCCCTTTTATCAAAAAGAGAAATATTTCCCAAAGTTCCTAGCAAGTTTTCACTTAAAAATCAGTGGACACACACACACAAAAAAAACCTAACAATAATAAAACAAAAAAATCAGCGGCCATCAATTCCCAGTCCATGCCCTTCTCAAAAAACGAACAAACAAAAATTCAACAAATGGTACTGCAATAACAGGATACTCACATGGGAAAATAATGAAATGGGACCCACCATACAGCACACACATAAAAAAAGTCAGTGGCCAAAATCATGTGACATGGTTGTCCCTAGCTCCAGGGGGGCTGGAGAAGAAAGAGTTAACTTTTCCAGCCTCTGAAATGGAGGCAACAAGAAGATTAGTAGAGCTATTGGGTTAGCCACTGACAAGCATCTGCTGCAGGATTACTCTCTTTTAATTCTCTTATTTTGGGGAGATGCTCATGGAAAAATTAGATCAGGGGTCCCGTCATGAAGAAGGTGAAGCCACCTCTTGCTCATCACAGCCTTACCTTCTTATAGTTGAGGTCATAAGTGAATAAGTGAATAACCTATTCAGCAAGTGAATGACTTGGTGCCCAGTAAAAATGAAGGCATTTACATTTGTTTGATCTTTTTCAGGACCCACACATGTCTTCCCCAAACTCTCAAGTTTGTTTGGCTTATATCAAAGTCCTAACTAATTTGCTCCCAAGAGGAAACCTACCACAATAGAAAAGTTGTGTATTTCCATGGGGATTTGCCCTAAACTGTTAATGAGTTGTGACTTCCTTATATGTACACGCAGATGAGACTGGTATACTCCAAGCAGGTAGACAGAATTCAAACCAGATGGTTCAAGGAAAGGAAACTGGATTAGCAGATCATTTCACACACCTCCATGTGCTGACTGAAATCCGTAAGGAGAATGACAAAACATGTACCTTATTTTCTCAACAAACTGTGCACCATATTGAAAGTTAGATATTAAAATGAGAGAGGGGTATAGCAAGCTCTGGTTTTTCTTTCCTTGTCACTAGAACCATAAGCCTTGTTTTGCCTGATTAATGTATCTACAGAAAAAAAACAAAAACAAGACAAAAAATGCATGGCTGGTTCATAAATGCATACCACAGAGGGGCCCCATGATAATCCTATGTAGCAATGGCATTTGAATAAATCAGAGGTGGCAAGGGCATGTCTCATTTCCATGAGTTCCTGTAGGGAAAACAAATCCTGTTTTCCTTGATTTTTCAGTTCAAACAATAAACCATAGGAGCCTTTCATGACCACCCTTAAGTCAACTTCATTGAAATGGGGGGGTATGGGGGGGCTGATGCAAATTAAAGCATCTTCCAGCACTTAAACACTCCCCTTGCCCCCGCCCAGATTAATTAAAGCCCTTTTTGGCTGTGGAGAACTGGTATTTACAAATCAGGAGAAAATCTGGTTCCAGTAATTAAAGGGATTTTCTAAATCTTGTCCTCCGCGTTGGAACAGACATTTTAATTGTTAATTAAAGACTCCTTAGCCATCCTTTGAAAGGAATTTGAAAAAGAAAAGACCTAACTGACAACAAGGACTGGAAATTTTCTTGTCAGACCCCTTTAGGGGGAACTGAGGTCTTCAGTTCCCTAAAATACTTTAGACTTTTTTTTTTTTAATGAAAGGGGATATTTATTTGCCTTTGTGTTCCTGAGGGTTGGCCTACAAATTTCACAGCTTTTCCATGTGTAAAGCATCTGCACCCATCTACCACGGCCACTGAGTGAGGGTAGGTTGAGAGTACAGGTTTTACGTCTTTGGTTTCCTAAACCACGGCTGGTGTCAGAAAGTCAGAAGCATTAGACCTGGGTACAGGGAAACACAGTGTTTCCCTCGGATATTCCGTGAAGCTTTCACGTGCAAAATGGATTTAAAATGAGTTAGGTCGATCCTTCCACCAAACATTTAGCCAGCTCTGTGGCAGGTGCTGGGGAGGGCATGCAGGTGAAGACAGCAGAGCCCCTGCACTCAGAGACTCCCACCTAATTCAGAAGGCAAATACATGCACAGGGGGGCTCACATGTGGCCCACAGGCAGGGAGGAGACCCTGGGCCTACAAACAAAGACAACGTGAGGCAGACAGTGGGGACAACCAAAGCTATAGGCTGAGCCCTCAATCTTGGGGTTTGCTCATATGATACTTAACCCTGCAAAGGATAGGCTAAACCTACTAAAAATTAGGCCTAAGAGTCACCCCCAAAAGAACCCCTTTTGTTGCTCAGATGTGGCCTCTCTCTTCAGCCAACACAACAAGCAGACTCACCACCCTCCCCCGTCTACGTGGGACATGACTCCCAGGCGTGTGGATCTTCCTGGCAACGTGGGACAGAAATCCAAGAATGAGCTGGGACTCAGCATCAAGGGATTGAGAAAAACCCTAGAATGAGTTGGTACTTAGCACCAAGGGATTGAGAAAACCTACTAGACTGGACTGAAAGGGGAAAGAAATGAGACAAAGTGTCAGTGGCTGAGAGATTCCAAACAGAGTCAAGAGGTTATCCTGGAAGTTATTCTTATGCATTAAATAGATATCACCTTGTTAGTTAAGGCATAACAGAGAGGCTGGAGAGAACTGCCTGAAAATGTAGAGCTGTGTTCCAGTAGCCATGTTTCTTGAAGATGATTGTATAATGATATAGCTTTCACAATGTGACTGTGTGATTGTGAAAACCTTGTTTCTGATGCCCCTTTTATCTATCTTATGGACAGCTGAGTAAAACATATGAATTAAAAATAAATTAAATAATAGGGAGAACAAAAGTTAAAATAAATTTAGTAGTTCTGGGCCAAGATGGCTGCTTAACAATGTGCACATTTTAGTTCATCCTCCAGAACTACTAAATAACCAGAAACAGTACAGAACAGCTCCTGGGGCCACGTCAGTGACCGGACACACAGCGTACCCCAATCTGGACCAGCTGGACTGGCTGCGAGCCCCCCCAGAACTGTGAGTTCCCTAAGCCGCGGCGGCTGGCGCCCCTCCCCCACAGGCTGCTTCCTAGAGGGGAAAGGAAAGAGACTTTACCAGCAGCAGGGGCTGAGCCCAACCAAACGTCAATCGTGGAAATAATTAACAATTTCTGACTACTAAAAATAGGCCCCCAGCCCAGGTGAACCTGGTCAAAGTGGAGGTCACTCATTTTTGCCCTGGCACCAAGGGTACAGGGCTGATAGAAAAAGGGAAAAAAAGAAGGAAACAGATTTTTGTGACTGCATTTCTACAAAGGCTTGACTGCCTTTGGATATAGCGGCAGGGCTCCTCAGGCTGCAACTGCCCCAGGCATAGGCAGAAACAAATTCGTTTGAGGGCATGTCTGGAACCTGTGCCTTCCCCAGGGGAAGCGTGAAGCCCAACCCAGGTGGAATCCCTCTCTCAAGGAATTCAGACCGCAGGGCTTGGTAATTTGAAGCCATTAAAACCAGCCTACAACCTCTCCTCTGTACCCACAAAGCCCCCAGCAGGGAGAGTCTGCCAAAGTTAAAGGTACCACATCATCTTATGCTGGTGGGGCCTGCAGGCAGACAAGCATCACATACTGGGAAGGATAAGAAAAACAGTGTCCAGAGACTTCACAGGAAAGTCCTTCAACCTGCTGGGCTTTACCCTCGGGGAAAACTGACACCGGTGACTCTTTCCTCCTGATAGGAGGCCAATTTGGTCTGGGAAAATCCAACTGGGGTCTATAATACCTAAGTAGACCCTCCTAAGTGTGGGGGAAAAAGGCACCATACAAGCAGGGCAAGAAACAAGAAAACAAGAACTGAAAAATTCTCCTCTGTTAAGCAAAACTTAAGCTAGAGGTCCAGATAAAGCTGAATTGAATGTCAAAAACAGATAGACAACAAATTCATCCAGCAAGAAAACCCTAGGTAAAAGAAGTACAAGCAATCTCCAGAATAAACTAATTAAGGTAATTAAATGCCTAGACACCAGCAAAAAATAATAAATCACACTAGGAAGATTGAAGATATGGCCCAGTCAAAGGAACAAACCAACAATTCAAATGAGATACAGGAGCTGAAACATTTAATTCAGAATATATGAACAGACATGGAAAACCTCATCAAAAACCAAATCAGTGAATTGAGGAAGGATATAAAGAAGGCAAGGAATGAACAAAAAGAAGAAATCAAAAGTCTGAAAAACAAATCACAGAACTTATGGGAATGAAAGGCACGGTAGAAGAGATGAAAAAAAACAATGGAAACCTACAATGGTAGATTTCGAGAGACAGAACATAGGATTTCTGAACTGGGGGATGGAACATCTGAAATCCGGCAAGAAAAAGAAAATATAGGGAAAAGAATGGAAAAATATGAGCAGGGACTCAGGGAATTGTAGGACAATATGAAGCGCACGAATATATGTGTTGTGGGTGTCCCAGAAGGAGAAGAGAAGGGAAAAGGAGGAGAAAAACTAATGGAGGAAATTATCACTGAAAATTTCCCAACTCTTATGGAAGACTTAAAATTACAGACCCAAGAAGTGCAGCATACCCCAAAGAGAATAGATCCAAACAGACGTACTCCCAAACATTTACTAATCAGAATGTCAGAGGTCAAAGAGAAAGAGAGAATCTTGAAAGCAGCAAGATAAAAGCAAACCATCACATACAAGGGAAGCCCAATAAGACTATGCATAGATCTCTCAGCAGAAACCATGGAGGCGAGAAGACAGTAGGATGATATATTTAAATTATTAAAAGAGAAAAACTGCCAACCAAGAATTCTATATCCAGCAAAATTGTCCTTCAAAAATGAGGGAGAAATTAAAACATTTTCAGACAAAAAATCACTGAGAGAATTTGTGACCAAGAGACTAGCTCTGCAAGAAATACTAAAGGGAGCACTGGAGACAGATACGAAAAGACGGAAGAGAGAGGTGTGGAGAACAGTGTAGAAAGGAAGACTATGAGTAAAGGTAAAAAGAAGGAAAATTAGATATGATATATAAAATCCAGAAGGCAAAATAGTAGAAGAAAGTACTACCCGTGCAGTAATAACACTAAATGTTAATGGATTAAATTCCCCAATCAAAAGACATAGACTGGCAGAATGGATTAAAAAATAGGACCCATCTATATGCTGTCTCTACTCAAAAGACATGAGAGCAAGGACACAAACGGACATTTGCACACCAATGTTTATAGTCACATTATTTACAATTACCAAGAGATGGAAACAGCCAAAATGTCCATCAACAGACGGGTGGCTAAACAAATTGTGGCATATACATATGATGGAATATTATGCAGCTGTAAGACAGAATAAAGTTATGAAGTATGCAACAACATGGATGGACCTTAAGGACATTATACTGAGTGTGATTAGCCAAAAACAAAAGGACAAATACTGTGTGGTCTCACTGATATGAACTGACATTAGTGAATAAACTTGGAATATTTCATTGGTAAAAGAGACCATCAGGACATAGAAATAGGGTAAGATATTGGGTAACTGGAGCTGAAGGGATACAGATTGCGCAACAGGACTGAATACAAAAACTCAGACATGGACAGCAGAACACTACCTAACTGTAATACAATTAGGTTAAAACACTGAATGACACTGAATGTGAGAATGATAGAGGGAGGAGGGCTGGGGGTACAAATGAAATCACAAAGAAAGATAGACGATAAAGATTGAGATGGTATAATCTAGAAATGCCTAGAGTGTATAATGATAATGACTAAATGTACAAATTTAAAAATGTTTTTGCATGAGGAAGAACAAAGGAATGTCATTACTTCAGGGTGCTGAAAATATACAGTAATTAATATTTTAAAATTTCAACTTATGTGTGAGACTAAATCAAAAAATGTTTATTTGGTAAAAAATTTATATTTTGACTAGTGCATCTCCTAATATAACTTATGTAGATAGCTGGTTGAACAAATAAGTACATGGAACCTTGGGTAGGACATTAGACTTTATTGGTTTGTCCAGAGTTATGCCCTGATGAATCCCAGAGTGATTTGATCAGTGAGAGGAAAAGTATTTGCAAAGTCCCCTTCGGGGAATGGTGAGAATGGGGGAAAATTCAACCTCCCCAAGTTGAATTATTGATATTCTCACAAGCAGTGCAGACAACCAAAGCTATAGGCTGAGCCCCCAGTCTTGGGGTTTGTTCATATGAAACTTAACCCCACAAAGGATAGGTCAAGTCTACTTCAAATTAGGCCTAAGAGTCACCCCCAAGAGAATCTCTTTTGTTGCTCAGATGTGGCCTCTCTCTCCAACCAACACAACAAGCAAACTCACCACCCTCCCCCTGTCTACGTGGGACATGACTCCCAGGGGTGTGGATCTTTCTGGCAACGTGGGACAGAAATCCTAGAATGAGATGAAATTCAGCATCAAGGGATTGAGAAAACCTTCTCGATCAAAAGGGAAAAGAGTGAAATGAGACAAAGTGTCAATGACTGAGAGATTCCAAACAGAGTTGAGAGGTTATCCTGGAGGTTATTCTTATGCATTAAGTAGGTATCACCTTGTTATCCAAGATGTAATGGAGAGGCTGGAGGAAACTGCCTGAAAATGTAGAGCTGTGTTCCAGGAGCCATGTTTCTTGATGATTATTGTATAACGATATAGCTTTCACAATGTGACTGTGTGATTGTGAAAACCTTGTGTCTGATGCTCCTTTTATCTACCTTGTCAACAGATGAGTAGAACATATGGAATAAAAATAAATAATGGGGGAACAAATGTTAAAATAAATTTAATTTGAAATGCTAGTGGTCAATGAAAGGGATGGGTAAGGGGTATGGTATGTAAAATTTTTTGTTTTTGTTTTTGTTTTATTTTTCTGTTTTCTTTTTATTTCTTTTTCTGAATTGATGCAAATGTTCTAAGAAATGATCATGATGATGAATATGCAACTATGTTATGATATTGTGAATTACTGATTATATATGTAGAACGGAATGAACATATATTAAGGAAAAAATATACAAATAAATTTAGTAGATTGAAATGCTAGTGATCAATGAAAGGAAGGGGTAAGGGGTATGGTATGTATGAATTTTTTTCCATTTTCTTTTTATTTCTTTTTCTGAATTGATGCAAATGTTCTAAGAAATGA